>JBBPLE010000391.1:8463-19752 GCA_038089675.1 Boletales sp. KT-2023b | reverse complement strand
GAAAGGAAAGTCTCCTTTGCAGATACCTAGACAGGAAGGACCTGGCAATTTCTGTGAACAGGCCATGATGAACTGAATCACCCACTGAGCTGCCTGGTTTGGATTTCAACATCCATTTGGGGAAAGCTATGTTCAAGCTTTCACCATGGCAACCAAGTTAGCTATCAAAGCCAAAGATACTAACACTACTGTCACCCTCCCCCCTGAGTACAATGGATATGAAGAAGTATTCTCTGAAAACACTGCTCATCGCCTCCCTCCCTCCTGATCCTATGATCATGAAATAAACCTAGATGAGACCTTCATACCTAAGGTCTCAAAAATCTACCTCCTCACTCCCAAAGAACACAAAGCTGCAGATAACTTTATTGATGAAAATCTCAAATCCAGCAAAATCTGCCTGTCCAATTCCTCACAAGCTTCCCCTTTCTTCTTCATCAAAAAGAAGGATGGAGGACTATGCCCCTGTCAGGACTACTGATATCTTAATGAACATACCATCAAGGGCACCTATCCCCTTCCCTTGATCTCTGATCTCATCAACAAACTCAAAGACATCAAGGTTTTCATCAAATTTGATGTTCAATGGGGATATAACAATGTCCGAATCAAAGATGGACACCAATGGAAGGTGGCCTTTATTACACACTGAGGACTCTTCAAACCAATGGTCATGTTCTTCAGACAATCCAACTCCCCCCCCCACATTCCAATGCTTCATGAACGACTCCTTTCAGGATATGATTGCCAAAGGATAGCTAATCATCTATATGGATGACCTTATCTTTTCCCCTGATCAAAAGACTCACATGGAATACACCAAATGTGTCCTCCAATGAATGAAAGAACTAGACCTTCATCTCAAATTGGAGAAATGCAAATTTGCCGCCTTGGAAGTAGAATATTTAGGAATGATAGTCAAACCAGGGACTCTCACAATGGATCCAGTCAAACTGGACAGTATTCAGAAATGGCCCATCCTGGCCAAAGTAAAGGATGTCCACTCCTTCTTGGGATTTGTGAACTTCTACCAATGATTCATCCCAAACTACTCCAACCTTGCATGACCCCTCCTGCACCTCACTCAGAAAAATTGAGCTTGGGATTGGTCTCCTGATTGCAATGCTGCTTTCACCAAGCTCAAAGCCAAATTTCTGGAACAGCCAATCCTCTGTTTTCCCAACCTAAGTAGACCCTTTGCCATTGCCACAGATGCCTCCAAATATGCCTCCAGAGGTATCCTCCTTCAAACCAATGAAAACAGGGATTGGAAACCTTGCTCCTACCCCTCCCAATCCTTTTCACCCACTGAACAAAACTATAACATCTACAACCATGAACTCCTTGCTATCATCCAAGCTCTTAAAATGTGGAAACACTACCTCCAAGGTCACCCCACCCCCATCCAAGTCTTTACCAACCACAAGAATTTGATGTACTTCAAACAACCACAAAATCTCAATTGAAGACAAGCAAGATGGCTCCTTGATCTTGCCAACTTCGATCTCCAATTAATTCACATGGCTGGAAAAGACTTGGCAGGCCCAGATGCCCTCTCCCACCACCCAGATCGAGTTCCTGATGACAAACAGGAC
Source organism: Boletales sp. KT-2023b (assembly GCA_038089675.1). Classification (NCBI taxonomy): domain Eukaryota; kingdom Fungi; phylum Basidiomycota; class Agaricomycetes; order Boletales; species Boletales sp. KT-2023b. The sequence goes on along the minus strand of JBBPLE010000391.1, from coordinate 18,157 downwards.
AATCATGATGTAACACTTCTTCCCCCATCCCTGTTCATCAACATGATCAACACTGCCCTGACAGATAAACTCCATTCCTTCTCCACCACTGACCCCATCATCCTCAACTCTCTCCAAGCTTTGGAGGGAGAAGTTCCTTCCCAACTCCATTCCTGCCTCTCCAATTGGAAATACAATGCCAGTATCCTCACTTACCAGAACCAGGTCTATGTTCCAAATGACCTCGAACTTTGCTGATCCATTGTAGCAAGACACCATTCTCACACCTCTGCTGGTTATCCTGGCTATCTCAAAACTTGCCAACTTGTGGCATTTGAGTTTTGGTGGCCCAGAATGGCTACCTTCATCTGAAAATACATCAAAGGATGCATCCAATGCCAATGGGCCAAGGCTGATATGCACCCCTCTGCACCTCCTCCACTCCCTATTCCCTCCAAATCATCATGCCCCTTTTGACAAATATCCTGCAATCTAATAACTGACCTTCCCCTTTCAGACAGCTTTGACTCATTATTGGTCATGGTTGACCACGGGCTTACAATGGGGGTAATTTTATGCCCAACCAAGAAAACAGCTACAGCCAAGGGAATTGCTACCCACTTTCTCAATAAAGTCTGGAAATGGTTTGGTCTCTATGATAAAATTATCTCAGATCGCAGACTGCAATTTGCCTCAGCCTTCACCAAAGAACTTGGAAAACTCCTTGGTTACAATCTCTCCCTCAGCACTGCCTATCACCCTCAGACTGATGGGGAAACAGAACGAGTCAACCAAGAAGTTGAAGCATACCTCCAGATCTTTTGTGGTAACAACCTGACAATCTGGGCTGAACATATCACCATGGCAGAATTTGGACACAACCACCACCCCCACTCAGTTACCTGAAAGTCCCCATTCTTTCTCATGATGGGCTATGAACCCCACCCCCTCCCCACAGTCATCTCCAAGTCATGGTTACCAGCACTAGAACAACGTCTCAAGGAACTCTCAGCCACCTGCAATGAAGCACTGGCTGTGCATGATCTCACATGACAGCTTATGAAATCCAGGTACCATGGGAAATTCATTCCATTTGCTAAAGAAGATAAAGTTTGGTTAAATGCCAAAAACCTTAAGCAAAATGTCATTGCCTCTAAATTCTCAGCCAAATGAGAAGGTCCCTTCACTGTCACTAAAGTCCTCTCCCTGGTCACCTACCAACTACAGCTCCCTCACACCTGGAAAATTCACAATGTCTTCCATGCATCACTGCTTTCACAATACCATGAGAATGACATACATGGCCCTAACTTTCCAGCCCCTCCATTGGATCTGATTGGAGGGGAAGAAGAATATGAAATAGAACAAATCATCAAACACTGTGGCAACCCTTCCCAGAGGCAGTACCTTGTCAGATGGAAAGGCTATCCACCAGAAGATGACTTGTGGCTCCCAGAACAGGACTTGAAACACACACAGGATATCCTCACAGACTATGAAAAGCTTACCTCCAAAACCTCCTCTCCATCATCTAAGTCATCCAAATGCACCCACATCTCAACTCCCAAACCATAGCCATACAATGTCTGCCACCTCTCTCATCTCTGTCTCATCTGGCTCTCCTACTCCTCCCCCCATCAGCTCTCCCTCCACTTCTCCTATCATACCCCCTACTGCCTCCACCTTCATAGAGGAACAGATTCTCCAAATTGCCCTTTGTATCCCAGACACCATATTCAACAACCTACCCACCTCCCCAGTCATCAAACCCCCTACTCCTGCCCCATCCACCCCCACTTCCCCCCAGGTCTCCCCACACTTCCCCTGTTTCCCCCATCCATCCCAGTCCATGTCCATCACCTCCACCAGCCTAACCACCACATTCTCTTTACCCACATCCTTTCCCAAGAGACCCCTAGAACTGCTCTGGAACAACACCCAGCATACACCATGTCCCCCAAAATCATTTCAGCTGTCACAGTCTTCGATGAAACCTTCTCCCTCATCCAAAACCTATCTATCACCTACCACTCCACTGACACTTCCCTTTGGACCATTGTCGGTCAGCTAAGGGAAAAAGCACTAGACAATTTATACCATCTAGGGTTTGGTCATATGATCAAACATATCCTCCTTTATGGCACCATCATGGAAGTTATTACCACCATTGCCCTCAATCTTGCTGCTGATGAACAAAGGGTATACCTGTATGGATGCCCTGCTTTCATCCCCTGCATTCCCCCATCCCTCATCAATTTTTTGGTCCCCATCCACCCCTTTCAGCACAACTCCCCTCACACAAACCAGGAGAACATACCACCCATTGCTGCTGAATTCCAACCCCACCACACCCCCATCAGCCTACAAGCTGTGGTTGTGCTTATGGACTTATCCAGGTGCAATCCCCCTACCACCCAATCTTGCCACATTCATTCCCCCACCCCACATCCAAATACTGGCTATGTCCTGTCTGACTCAGGGGCCACCACCAACTGGGATGAAATACCTGCACCCCCTCCCACCATTACCAACACCTCATGTTGTAACCAATGCCAATGCTGTGGCCACTGAACCCTCAATTGCAGGCATCACTGTTGTGACCACTGTAAACACCATGCCCCAGGACATTCCTGCCACTCTTGCCCCCATCATCCTTGCCCCCAATGCACTAACTCCTGGGGGACCGATCCCAACAAGGTCCCCACCATCAATCACCATAGCTGTGAAAAATGCAGCTTGCTTCATGGACATAACCTTGGATGCAACAACTACTACAATGGCTGGCAAGACTATGGATGGGGAGAAGAGGAAATCACCAATGAAGAAGTCACTTTCAACTAAAGCAAATCCAGTGGCTTTGCCATACAAAGGGGGTAATGTTATGATTCAAGATACCCTCCTATCTTTTCTTTCCATGTTACATAACAATCTCTCTCAGTCTTCTTTTGATTCTCTTGCTATGCAACACAGTAACATTAATATCCCTTCACATTCTAGACTTCACCATGTCTATTTATGCTTACTATCTAATTTTACATAGAGATCTCTGATCTATTTCCTATGTGTTTCCACTTGCACAGCCTGCACTATTTATTCTCTTTATTCTCCCATCATCATTCATAGCCTCTGATCACAGCACCATAGTACAGTCTTGCATAGCATTATATTTAGTTTCCACAGCACTATGGCTGTTTGTTGACTCCAGGTGACTCAGTATGACTGGCACCTCTTAGTATAAATACTGGCCACTCATGTACAGTAAACTCTAAGCAATTCCTACCTTAGGTTTTCACCTTCATCCTCAGTTCTCCTCTTAAAAGTCACTCCTAAGCATGGCCTAAGTGCCTCCTCATTGTCATCCTTCATCCTTAGCCACCCAGAACCTCTGTGATCCTTCTAGGAGATCCTTGATGTCATCTGACCTAAGATCACACCTTCATCCACCAGAACCCTTAGCCTTCATCTCCAGAGTCCCTGACTTATGTCAGTATGTTATCCTCAGCCCCTGTCCTTGACCTAGGCAATTATCATTGGGTCTATGCTTGTCCCTACCTGGGCCAAGTGTAACACATTATCTGGGACACCTTCTGTGCTCAAGTGTGACTCTGCAACATTCACATCATGGAGTTTTGTCTTTGGACACATGTCAGTAAGCATTTCATCCAACCTTTCCTCTACTAGTAGTACATAGTCATACCACATGCTGTCTCCTCTTCACCCTTCACCCCTCAATCCTGAATCCTATTCTTCCCTTCTGTTGCACCCACCCACCTATCCCTTGTCTTGGGCTCCTGCCCTCAGCCCCTTGCAGTTCTTTCCAAAGGGGTGCAAGTGCCTATGCCAGAACTTCCACCATGCACTCACTGCAAGGTTGGCCCATCTGCCCACAGCTCATGTATTGGCCCAGTGTTTCTTCCTACCAGAGAGAGCTACATGCTCCCAGCCTCCCACCTGCTCAAGCTCATCCCATCCATTACCACTTGTATGATTATATCCATATACTCATGCCTCCTGTATGTAGTGCTACCCAATACCATCATGTTGTAGCCCTGTTCAGAGAAAATACTTGTGATACTTTATATACTGTTCAAGCTCAAGGATCTGGCAGCTGGACTTGGATGGGAGCACTACCACATGACCAAGCTACCATCCTTTCCATCCACATCACCCAACAGCATGAAGTGCAGCCATCTGAGAGTGCATGCATATGCAAGACCTTACTGGGTATCAGCAAGTAGAGTGAGAAATAAAACAAGTTCATTTCAATACTTCTTTGTGATGAATTTGAGTTCATGCCAGTATCACAAAGGTGGACCAACATGCATAATATTTGGCACACCAACTGCAAATGCTCTATAGAAGTGCCAGTGGGAAATTTGGAGATGTCACTGCTTGTGTCATGCCCTATATAAGCCCTGGAATGATCTTTTAAAACCTCTTTTCCAGCTTCCTTCATATGGACAAATGTACTAAATAATCCAAAACCCAAGCCAGGAGCCCAGCATAGCACTCACACTCCCTCTTCTATGCGTACTGCAGATTCCTCTGATTCTTCCTTGGGTGGCTCTTTGACAAACAAGGCTGGCCAGCCTGATGGAGGAGTGGCTGTTGGCCTTGCTGGCCACCACAGTGTTGGTAATCAAAAGGCAATGCTGCAGCTGGTTAATGTTACGATTGATGGTACCCCCTATCTTTTTCTTTCCATGTTACATAATAATCTCTCTCAGTCTTCTTTCAATTCTATCGCTATGCAACATGGTAACATTGATATCCCTTCATGTTCTAGACTTTACCATGTCTACTTACACTTATTATCTATTTTTACTTAGAGATCTCTGATCCCATTCCTAGGCATTTCCCTCCATGCAGTCCACACTATTTATGATTTGTATTTCCCATCATCACACATAGCCACTGATCGCAGCACCTCTACACAGTCTTGCATAGCAATATACCTAGTTTCCATAGCCTTATGGCTGTTCATTGACTCTTGGTGACTCAGTATGACTGGCACCTCCTAGTATAAATACTGTATACAATACAGCCATGCATGTACAGTAACACTAAGCAATTCCTACCTTAAGTTTTCACCTTCACCCTCAGTCCTCCCCTTGAATCTTCCCTAAGCTCAGCCTTAGTGCCTCCTCCTCCTTATCCTTCATCTTAAGCCACCCAGAACCTCTGTGATCCTTCTGGGAGATCCTTGAAGTCATCTGATGTAACAACACACCCTAGTCCATCAGAACCCTTAGTCTTCATCTCTGGAGTCCCTGACTTACATTATCCCTAGCTCCTGTCCTTGACCTAGGTGATTATCATTAGGTCTACACTTGTTCCTACCTGGGCCAAGTGTAACAAAAGGAATTGCTTTCTTCTTGATAGGACTACTACCTAGTAGATCCCACCATTTCACACCAGCACCCCAGAAACTCTAGGCCTCTGGGCAACCTCCGCACTTCAGATTCACACTTCTGCCAGGAATGCATTCAAGAAACCCATCCATCAGACTCTGACTCTTCACACCATACCACCCCAGCACCTACAGACATAGAAGATGAAGATCTCTACATCCCAGCCCATGAGAACTCAATTGACACCCACCTATCCAACAAACTCTCAGCTCAGCTATCCTTAACTAGGATACCCACACCCTCCTTCCCATTAACTCTCACCTGTCACCTCCACTTTACCAGAGGAACCATCCCATCCACAGTCATCCTCACACCAGTTCCCCACCCACAGATCTTACCCCCATTTCTCCCCACAGAACCATCATCCCCTGTTCCCTCAGTCAACATGAGTGACCAAGCACCACCCCCTCACAAACCCATCAAACTCCATATCACCCCTTCCAATCATTTTGATGGGGGCTATGCCACAGCCAAAGTCTGGTTTGCTTCAGTAGTATTCTACTTCATGGTTAATGAAGAAGTATACAACAATGACACCAAGAAAGTGGCATATGCTCTCTCTTATATGACTAAAGGATCAGCCACCACCTGGACAGCAACCTGCTGCATCAAAGTTCTAGCTGACAAGGAAGAAATCACTTGGGACAACTTCAAAGAAGCCTTCCAAGCCACCTTCTGCCATCACAACAGCAAAGCTGTATCCATCACCACCCTCAATTCATTACAAATGAAGGGAAACTTTATGGGCGATCTCACCTGATATATCACCAAATTCAGAATTCATGTCCAGATCTCTGAAATCTCCAATGAGAATGTCCTAATTGGGTATTTTGCTGCTGGTGTTATGGTAAACCTCATGAAACATATCATGTCCATGGACACTGTACCAACCAAGATCACAATTGGTACAACAAAGCAGTCCACTTCCTTAGTCAGTTCCAGAAAGCTGATGACATTGCACAATCTAGCAGAAACCCCTCTCACACTCCCTACTGTTCCTTCCAATCACACTCCCACACTTGACCCACACATGACCCTAATGCAATGGATGTTGACACCATCCAAATCAGGAGATTAACCCCAGAAGAACATAAATGATGCTTCAAAAAGGGGTTATGCCTCTGATGTTGCCAACCTGGACATAATGCAAACAAATGTACCAAGTATCCCAGTTGCCCTGCTCCTAGAAACGTCTGTCAAACCACCACCACCACCATCAAAGAAATCAAAGAATGCAACAACAATGACATGGAAGTCAACTGTATCTCAGGTTTTTAGAGAGGAGGTCCAACCCAACGTGGGCCCCCTCCCCAACTAGATGTGCTCCTGTACTTATCTCCCAAAATGATCAAAATGCTATTTATCTCCCTGTTTCAATCCTGAGCGCATCTCAAGATGTTGGAATCCAAGCACTGGTAGATTCTGGTGCAACCATCTCCTCCATTGATTGGCATTTCGCCAAGCAATGGAAACTTCCCCTGGAGAGACTCCCCACTCCTATCCCCATCAGAAACATCAACCAAACTCAAAACTGGAATGGTGACATCAAATTCACCACCTATATTCCAATATGCCTTGATAATGTCACCCAAAGAATCCATTTCCACATAATGCACTGTGGAAGGGAGAACATTATCTTAGGATATCCCTGGTTGAAAGAAACCAACCCTACAATTGACTGGACCAAGAGGACAGTGTCAATCCCTGATGAACATGATCAAACCAAAAAACTCTATACCCCTAAAACTTCCCTCTGACCAATGAACCATACTCCACTGAATTTAGACTGAAAGGAAAGTCTCCTTTGTAGATATCTAGACCAGGAAGGACCAAGCAATTTCTGCAAATGCACTATGATGAATTGGATTACACACCATGCTGCCCAGTTCAGATTCTAACACCCCTTTGGGGAAAGCTATGTCCAAGCCTTCACCACAGCAGCTAAACTAGCCATCAAGGCTAAAGACACAAAAGACACTGTCATCCTTCCCTCAGAATATAAAGAATTCAAGGAAGTATTCTTGGAAAATGTTGCCCACTGCCTTCCCCCTTCACGATCCTACAACCATGAAATAAATCTAGATGAAACCTTCATGCCTAATGTCTCAAAAATCTACCCCCTCACCCCAGAAGAACAAAAAGCTGCAGACAACTTTATTGATGAAAACCTCAAATCTGGCAAAATCCACTCATCCAACTCCCCACAAGCATCCCCTTTCTTCTTTGTCAAAAAGAAGGACAGAGGACTACATCCTTGTCAAGATTACTGATACCTCAACAAACACATCATCAAAGATGCCTACCCCATCCTCCTGATCTCTGACCTCATAGACAAACTCAAAGACACCAAAGTTTTCACCAAATTTGACATCCAATGAGGTTATAACAATGTTCAGATTAAAGATGGACATCAATGGAAAGCAGCTTTTATTACCCATCACAGACTTTTTGAATCAACAGTAATGTTCTTTGGACAATCTAATTCCCCCCCCACATTCCAATGTTTCATGAATGACTCCTTCCAAGACATGATAGCAAAAGGATGGCTGATCATTTATATGGATGACCTCCTAATCTTCTCCCTGGATCAAACAACCCACACAGAATACACCAAGCGCATTCTCCAATGAATGAAGGAACTTGACCTTCATCTCAAACTAGAAAAATGCAAATTTACCACCCTGGAAGTGGAATACTTAGGAATGATAGTCAAACCAGGAACTCTTGCAATGGACCCCATCAAAGTAGATGGCATTCAGAAATGGCCTATCCTGGCCAAAGTAAAAGACATCTGCTCCTTCTTGGGATTTGCAAATTTCTATAAACAATTCATCTCAAATTACTCAAATCTCACATGACCTCTCCTTGATCTCACTCAAAAGAACCATGCATGGAACTGGTCCCCTGATTGTAACAACACATTCCAAAAGCTCAAAACCAAATTTTTGGAACAACCCATCCTCTGATTCCCTGATCTTAGCAAACCCTTCACCATCACCACCGATGCCTCCAAATATGCTTCAGGAGGAATTCTCCTCCAAACTGACAAAAACAGGGACTGGAAACCCTGTTCTTACCTTTCCCAGTCCTTTTCACCTGCTGAATGAAATTATGACATTTATGATCAAGAACTCCTAGCTATCATCTGAGCTCTCAAAATGTGGAAACATTACCTCTGAGGTCACCCTACTCCCATCCAAGTCTTTACTGACCACAAGAATCTGACATACTTTAAACAACCACAAAACCTCAATTGAAGACAAGCAAGATAGCTCCTTGATCTCGCTGACTTCAATCTCCAGTTGATTCACATGGCCAGAAAAGATCTGGCAGGCCCTGATGCCCTGTCCCACCACCCTGATCTAGTTCCTGATGACAAACAAGACAATCATGATGTAACATTTCTTCTTCCTTCCTTATTCATCAACATGATTGACACTGCCCTAATGGATAAACTCCACTCCTCCTCCACCACCGACCCTCTCGTCCTTGACTCTCTCCAAGCCTTAGATGGAGAAGTTCCATCCCAACTCTGCTCTTACCTCTTTGACTGGAAGTATGATGCTGGTATCCTCACTTATCAAAATTGGGTCTATGTTCCAAATGACCTTGAACTTCACTGATCCATCATAGCCAGGCACCATTCTCACACCTTAGCCAGTCACCCCGGCTACCTCAAAACATGCCAACTTGTAGCATCTGAATTCTGGTGGCCAGGAATGGCCACTTTTATCAGAAAATATGTCGAAGGATGCATTCATTGCCAACATGCCAAGGCCAATCCACACCCCTCTGCACCCCCCCCACTCCCCATCCCCTCCAAATCGTCATGACCCTTTCAGCAAATCTCCTGTGATCTGATAATTGATCTTCCCCTTTCAGACAGCTTTGACCCATTGTTGGTCATGGTTGACCACAGACTTACAATGGGGGTAATTTTATGTCCAACTAAGAAAACCACTACAGCCAAGGGAATTGCCACCCTCTTTCTCAATAAAGTCTGGAAATGGTTTGGCCTCTATGACAAAATTATCTCAGATTGTGGACCACAATTTGCCTCAGCCTTTGCCAAAGAACTAGAAAAACTCCTTGGTTACAATCTTTCCCTCAGCACCACCTACCATCCACAGACTGATGGGGAAATGGAACAAGTCAACCAGGAAGTAGAAATGTACCTAAGAATCTTCTGTGGTAACAACCCAACAATCTGGGCTGAACATATCACCATGGCAGAATTCACACACAACCACCACCCCCACTCAGTCACCCAGAAATCCCTGTTCTTTCTCATGATGGGCTATGAA
>JBBPLE010000390.1:0-31778 GCA_038089675.1 Boletales sp. KT-2023b | reverse complement strand
TAAGTCAGCAAGTTCTAAGTCAGGGGGAGAATGACGATGACATTGACAAGGGTGAGGGGTTTGACAACGATGATAGGACGGGGGAGGAACTTGTCTAGGAGTTGAACTAGAGCTAGAGGATGGAGGGTTGGAGAGTCGTTCAACGAGAGGTTGAGAAGGAGATGCGATGCCAGAATGTCTAGAGTGAGTGGAGGAAGCTGAGGATGAGGAGGAAGAAGTTACCAGGTTAAGGATATGGGGGCAAGGGCATCAAGGACAGCAATGTTGGGGATGGCCGGGGTGATGATGAGTGCAGTGGGGGCAGACATAGTATGGACAATTGATGCAGATGTGAGAGAGTTGGTGGCAATGGAAGCATGCCTGGCTGTAGAGGTAATGATCAGGGGAGAGAGGTACATTATGTTGTCCATCCCAGCTGACTTTGGCTCATTCCATGACAGCTAGTTCTTCGAGAGTGAGGGGTTCCTCAGAGGCTTCAGGGAATGGGTTCTGGTGGAGGCAGCAGCATTCATCAAGTTCTCAGGTATAGCATAGAACATCCTTAGCTAGTTTGTCCATTTCCAGTTGGTGCATGACAGAAAGGACAAGGTTGGTAAGTTTGGTGTGGGTTTTGTGGAGGGTGGCGACATGTTCCGTGGGGTAGTCAGACATCTGGTTGGCAAGAGGGTAGAGACTATGGATTTCTTGAAAAAGAAGGAGAAGGGTATCAAGGGGGGAGAAGGGTTCTAAATGAGTGCAAAGGGGAGTAATAAGGTGGGGGGTTTCAAGAAGGAGCATGAGGGAGGATTGTTCGGTGATGGAGAAGGGATCTGGATGGATGCGTTGGGCATAGAGGGGTAATTCAACAGAGATAACTGGGTTTGGGTCAAGAGCGGGGAGACGTAGAGGGGGGGATGTAGGTCGGGGAATGCCCGGGTTGTAATTAGTGGAATCAAGGCCCTGGATATGATAGAGTAGAGGGGTGGTCCAGCTAGTGGTAGCAGCAGTGGGAGAGGGGGATCTAGTGGAAGCAGACATGTTTGGGTTTCGTGGATGGTGTGAAGGATGAAGAGGGGAAGACATGAGGGTGGAGAGTTTTATATTCAGATAAAATTTCCTTGGCATGGTTGAACTCTGATTCAGGTAACCAGGAGTCTTCTTCGGCTGAATATCCTTTCCATCGGACTAGGAATTTTTGGTTGTTCAGAGTTCCACGATGTCAGATAATCTTTTCCATTTCATATTCCTCTTCTCCGTTGATAAGGTCAGGTGGAGGGGAGGGGAAGTTCGGTCCATGTACGTCATTTTCGTGATAGGGTGATAACAGGGATGCGTGGAAGACCAGGTGTATTTTCCATGTGCATGGGAGATGGAGTTTATAGGTAAGGGAAGAGAGGACCTGGGTAATGGTAAATGGGCCTTCTCGCTTGGGAGCGAATTTCGGGTGGGAGATAAGGCATTTCAGGTTTCAGGCTTCTAGCCACACTTTGTCACCTTTATGGAAGGGAATAAACTTTCCATGGAAATGGGATTTCATGACTTGTCTAGCAAGTTCATGGGCCACCAGGGCTTCATCTCTGGCTGCAGAGAGGAGTTTGAGTTGCTCTTCAACTGCAGGGAGGTTGGTCTCAGCAATGATAGTGGGGAGGGGGCGAGGTTCAAATCCCATCATAAGAAAGAATGGGGATTTATTGGTGACAGAGTGAGGTTGGTGATTATGTGCAAACTCAGTGTGGGAGATGAGGTCAGACCATGTGGAGGGGGAATTACTGCAGAAGATCCAAAGATAGGTTTCTACTTCTTGGTTTACCCATTCAGTTTCTCCATCAGATTGAGGGTGGTATGCAGTGGAGAGGGAGAGGTTGTATCTGAGGAGTCGTCCAAGTTCTTTTGTGAAAGAGGAGGTGAACTGGGGTCCATGGTCTGAGATTATTCTATCGTAGAGGCTGAATCTGGTGTAGACTTTGTGAAAAAAGAGGGAGGCAATTTCTTTGGTGGAGATGGATTTCTTGGTAGGACAGAGAATCACCCCCTTAGTAAGCCCATGGTCGACCACAACCAGAAGACTATCAAAGCTGGAAGAGACAGGGAGGTCCATGATGAGATCACAAGAGATCTATTGGAAGGGAATAGGGGAGGAGGAGACAATGGGGAAGAGGGGTGGGGAAGTAGGATGGGTGTTTGCTTTTGAGGATTGACAAGGGGCACATCCTTCAATGTATTTACACACAAATTGAGCAAGACCAGGCCACCAAAACTCAGCAGTGACAAGCTGACAAGTTTTGAGATATCCAGGGTGACCAGCAGAAGTGTGATCATGATGTCGCTTAACAATAGAGTGGCGAAGGTCAGGAGGAATGTAGACACGCCCTTGGAAGGTAAGAACACCAGCATCATATTGCCAGTCAGAGAGATGAGAGTGGAATTGGGCAGGAACATTGCCTGTGGTGGTGCACAGAGCATCAAGGACAAGGGGATCAGAAGCGGAGGAGGTGGCTAGTTTGGTTTGGAGGGAAGTGTCAATGAGGTTGACAAAGAGGGTGTCAGGAAGAAGGGTGACATTGTCATCATCTTCGTTGGTTGATGGGAGGAGGTCTGGGTGGCAAGAGAGGGCATCAGGTGCGGCAAGGGAAGAACCAGGAACATGGGTCAGGTGGAGGTTGAAGTCCAAGATGTCAAGCAGCCAACAAGCCTGTTGTTGGTTGAGTTTCTGAGGTTGGTGGAAATATGTAAGGTTTTTATGATCGGTGAAAACTTTGACAGGGGAGGGAGATCCTTGGAGGTAATGATGCCAGGCTTTAAGACCTCGAATGACAGTGAGGAGTTCTCTGTTGTAGATGTCATAGTTTTGTTCAGTGGGGGAGAAGGATTATGAGAGATAGGAGCATGGATGCCACTCTCCATTGGCGTCAGTTTGGAGGAGGACTTCACCAGATGCATATTTGGAAGCATCAGTGGTGATGGCAAAGGGGCAGGTGGGATCCGGGAGGTGGAGGATTGGGCGACTGAGGAATAGCTGTTTGAGTTCATCAAAGGGTTGTTGGCAGCTGGGAGACCAGTCCCAGGGTTTGTTTTTCTTGGTGAGATTGAGGAGGGGTCGTGTGATGTTGGAGTAGTTGGGGATGAATTGTTGGTAGAAGTTGGCAAATCCTAAAAAGGATCAGACATCTTTGACTTTGGTGGGGGTTGGCCATTCACAAATGCCATCTAGCTTCACTGGGTCCATGGCAAGCTCATCAGGGTGAACGACCATGCCAAGGTATTCAACCTTGTTGGTAGCAAATGTGCATTTTTTGAGTTTAAGGTGAAGATCTAACTTGGTCATGTATTGGAGTACTCGTTTGGTTCGCTCCTCGTGGGTTTTGGCATCAGGGGAGAAGATGAGGAGGTCATCCATGTAAATGACTAGCCATCCTTCTGCGATCATATCGTGGAAGGAGTCGTTCATGAATCGTTGGAAGGTGGCAGGGGAGTTGCAAGGACCAAAGAACATGACCATCAGTTCAAATAGTCCTTTGTGAGTGATGAATGCCACTTTCCATTGATGACCATCTTTGATTCAGACATTGTTGTATCCCCAACAAACATTGAATTTGGTAAAGGTCTTGGCACCTTTGAGTTTATCGACGAGGTTGGATATGAGGGGGAGAGGGTAGGCATCATGGATGGTATGTTCATTGACGTAACAATAGTCTTGGCAGGGTCGAAGGCCACCATCCTTCTTTTTAACAAAGAAGAAGGAGGAGGCTTGGGAGGAGTTGGATGGGCAAATCTTTCCTGCTTTGAGGTTTTCATCAAGGAATGCTTCAGTAGTGGCTTTTTCGTCAGGGGAGAGGGGGTAGAGTTTGCCAACTTTTGGGGTGAAAGAATCATTGAGATTGATCTCATGGTCATAGGGTCAGCTGGGGGAAACATGGTCGGTTGCTTCTTTTGAGAAGATGGAGGAGAAGGTGGAGTATTCAGGTGGAAGAGTTGCCTTTGGTTTGGCCTTTTTGGCAGCCATAGCTAGCTCAGTTGCCATTGTGAGTTTGGCAATGGTGGCAGAGGGAATAAAGCGAGATCCACAGCGCATGATTTGATTGATGATTCGGTTGTCATTAGCTCATTGGAGGTATTGGGCTTCAGTATCTTTCTTCATGTAGTCATAAAGGTGTCCATCCCAGATGGAGTCAACCTGTACATGTCGGGGTGGGTGAGGGATTGATGTCTGGGGGTTAGGAGTTGGTTTGGTGCAGTTGTAGTATATCTCTTTGGATTGGTTGGAGTCGAGGGGGATGGATAGCTCTCACTTGGTCCAGTTGATAGTGGGGTTGACTTGTCTAAGCCAGGGGAGTCCAAGGATTACATTCTCTTTTCCACAGTTGAGGATGTAGAACGTGACATGATGCATGAGTTGTCCGATGCGGACGTAGAGTGCAGTGGAAAAATGGATAAGACCATTCTTGTTCAAGGATTGGTTGACGTTTTTGATGGCGATGGGAGAAGGGAGTCGTTCTTTTGGGAGACAATGTTTTTGGACAAAGTCCCAGTTGATGCAAGAGATTTGCACTCCAGAGTCAACGAGAGCACAGGTTCCAATGGCTTTTAAGTGCGATGGTTTGACAATTTCAATGGGGATTTGCATAGACTGTTTGGTAATCGACGATACAAGTACAAGAGTGCACATAAAAGAGGGAGAGCCTTGTGTTGGGAAAGGTCTCCATTTTAAAAATCCTCATTGGGTGTGACGAAGGAGACCCTTGCTACGGTTTCTTCTTCATCATTGTCTTCAACTTCTATGAGTCTTGGGACTTCTTCAACTTTTCTAACCTTCCTTTCTCTGGTTTTTTTCAGCTGGGAAGGAAAGTGGGAACAGTCGCCTGAGAGGTGTCCAGGCTTTCAGCAGCAGAAACAGAGTCCTTTGGTGATACAGCATTTTCACTCTTCTGGGGTTAACTTAGATACTTTGATAGCATCAACATCCATGGCATCAGGGTCTTTCTGGGGGCAGGAGGAGGGGGAGGAGAACGAATGGTAGGGGGAGTTGGTCTTGCCTCATTTCACCATATCATCAGCCCTTCCCCATTGAGTAAGGAAGTGGGTAGCTTTGGCATACCATTCATCGATTTTGGTGGGGATGGTGTCCATGGACATGATGCAGCACATGAGTTTGATGTAGATGCCAGTGGAGAAATATCCGATGAGGACGTTTTGGTCAGTGATCCCGCAGATTTGGATGTGGTTTCGGAATTCGGAGATATACTTAGTGAGGTCAGAGAGGGAGGGTTTTCCTTCCATCCTGGTAGAAGAGAGCCAGGTAATGGAGAGGGCAGCAGTGTCTCTGTGTTCGAAGGTGGTGTTGAACTCAGTAATAAAGTCTACATAGGTTCCAAAACCTTTGTTTGTGCTGAGAGCAGCTTTTCAGAAAGAGGAGGCCCAAGTAAAGGCAGCTCCTTTGGTCATATACGAGAGGGCGAAGGCTATTTTCTTGGCATCGGTGGTATAGACTTCTTCGTTGACAAGGAGGTAGGTTCGGACAGAGTCCAACCAGGTGGTGGCTTTGGCATAGTTGCCATCAAAGTTTTCGGGGGTGTCAATGTGAAGTTTGACTGGTTTCGATGTCATGGTGGGATGAGGTGGTTGTGGGGGAAGGAAGGGGGGAAGTGGATGTGAGGGAATGAACTGACAAGGGGGATTGGGAGTAGAGGATGGAGGAGGAAGGAGGAGAGGTCTGGTTACGGTGGGAGTGGAGAGAGGTGGTGTTGGTTCCCTGAGAGCGACGTCTGGGGCAGGGATGGAGGTTTCTTCGTCAGAGTGTTCAATGGAGGGGGGAGATTCTGAGGGGACTCAATAAGAGCATCATAGTGCCCTTTCAAGGGTTCCTGGTGTTCAAGGGGAGGAAATGGTGAGAGACTACAGCAATGGTAGCTCAAAAAGAGGAGCTTAGTCCTTTTGTTACGCTTGGTCCAGGTAGGAACAAGCGTAGGCTCAAAGAACTAACTGTGGGTCAAGGGGTTCAAGGTATTTGGACAAAGATGCTTGCCAAACGGTCAAAGGGGTTGTCCAGTGATGGAGCTGACAAAGGGGTTCAAAGGGGTCATCCAACAATGAGGTCGACAAAGGAGATCAAGGGGGTTGTTCAACAATGAAGTCAACAAAGGAGTTCAAAGAAGTCATCCAACAATGAAGTTGATGAAAGAGTTCAAGGAGGTTTAGGGAGATCAAGGTATGATTGAGCAGGACTAAGCTAAGGATACATCAAGTAGAGCGATGGCTTAAGTACTGCGAAGAATGGAAACTAATAGAAGGTCATGGAAGGTTTGTTACTAAGTGAAAGAAGATGGAACCTTCCATGAGAAGTAGAAGGGTAGATAACAAGAATAGAAAAGTGGAAATGAAAGGTGTGCAACGAACACGTTGTATGTTCTAGAGGATTCTAAAGAAAGTAAAAGGTACTGGGTTGGGCTGGTCCATCATAATAAGAAAAGAAACAAATCGTAACATGGCCCCTGGTTGGTTTGGGCCTAACAATACTCACATTCATGCAGCCCTAAGCCCTTATCACATTATCAAGGACATACAAAGTACTGTACTCATGAATGCATCTTATTATTTCCTGATTGTGTTCACAGATGCTTTTGTTGGGATTCAGATGCAGCATTGTTCACCAGCTTGATACGCTCCACTGTGGGACAGCGAGCACATGATTGGCATTTCCTTGGTAATGATTTGTCATCATCTTGAATGATTGCATACGTACAGCTTTTCTTTCTTTTCTCCTCAGTCTGTTGTATTGAAGCAGCGACTGAGGTACGTTACACTCCAGACATTGTATAGCCTTTACTCATAAATCATAGAACTACTGTGCTAGGTTAGTTTGCAATTCAGTTGTATTGAAGCAGTGACTGAGAACTACTGTGCTAAGTCATTGTCAGCTTTGCCCGAACAGCCAGCTACCTCAGGCCCGGACTTTTGGGAAGAGGCAAAGCAATATGAACGAATTTTGCAGAAATACGTTCGCCACCTGCTTGAAACTGCGAGTGATTACTTCCACTGCGTTCCACCACTACATTCCGTAAGAGCATCCAAAGCACTCTGGATGCCCATGATATCACCCTGGAAGCACTCACCAAAGAACTTGAGAATATCTTTATGGCCATCTTGCATGACATACAGAACATTCCTCCTCCTAGCAAGGCACCTGGCCACGCTGAGAGGGAGGAAATGGTGAACAAGATTCTGGATGGTGTCGACTCGGCTTTTGTCAAGTTTGCCAGGCAATACGATATCGATACCGATGTTGTTATGGGGTATCTTCATGTTTTGAGCGCGCACTCGTGGTCGCGGTTGGTACGTACGCGACATCCTTTTATGCTGGGATTCTGCTCATGCATCGCATAGGCGATATCAATGAGCAACATCCGGAACTTCTTCCCACTCTCACGTTCAGTGTTGCTGTCCTGCTCATTCCGGAATCATGGATTCTTCGACCTTTCCTGAGTATGTTTGGCTTTGGCCCAGAAGGACCCGTAAAAGGTGCGTTCGAACCTAACCAACGATGTTTTGCACACTCAACCAGGTGTGCCAGGGTCTGCTGCTGCTTGGATGCAAAGAAGGTTTTGGGGAGGAGCGGTAAAAGCTGGCAGCTGGTTCTCTTGGCTCCAGCGAGCTGGCATGGGTAAGATTCCACAATGGGCTGGTACTATCGTCAAAGTGTTTCTGGTCATTGGAGGACGCCTGCTACCGGCCCGGCTTTAAATGGAAACAGAGACTTGATCATGATTAGTTCTTGGTATTTTGCTGTCGATTTCTTTGTATGTAATCCATGAACTGATTTTTTTTTAGTACGTATTGGACTGCACCTACATATCTTGTGTGTAGTGTGTACTGAAGCTCTGGCTTTTTCTGGCCACAGGGCATGACTCAAATGCTGCTCTGTGACATACCCCACTCATGTGCACGATTGTGTCTTGAAACAGGAGGTAACAGGCTTGGATGTTGCTCAGCTTTCGATTCTCATTTGTTGTCCGGTGAAAAGCTGAAGGCGGACATCATATGGCAGACATTGCAGGTGGGTAAAGAATACTGAGTTTCTTAACTTGACATAACCGTGGCTCGAATGACACTCTGAGGACATTTTGCGTGCCTCCTTGGAATTCATCTGAAAACCGGTCAGAGCCTGACTAGTGACTCCTGAAGCGCTACGAAGCGGGCATCCAGTGTATTATTACGTGACTGATACAGCATGTTGCCTCCACAATGACATGAGTACAACGTGTATACAGCTTCAATGAATTGATCCGTCGGAGACAGTGCTTAGTCACACCACGACAGGCACTTTGTCGCCATGTGAACTTGGGGACAATTCTCCCCCCTCCCCCCCCTCCCCTGTGACCTTGTAAACAAGGTAATAAAAGGAGACATCCAATCAGGCTCCTACATAGCCATCAGGGTAAGCTGTGTAGGAGCCTGGCAGCCAACTTCACACTTCCTCGCAGCCGCCGTGTGCATTCCTCAGTTATTCACCACGTTCGACTGAGGTGTGCACACTCACCTCTTTATATACCACAGACTAACATATCTGTAGCTCACAACTATTACTTGGTCCATCTGTCTGCACTGAACGTTGAACTTTGACTCCTCCACGGCCCCTGCCATTTTTTTCCAGTACCACATAAATGTTCAATTTTCGCCGAGTCTTGACCTTCATCAACCCCGAGCGCCTAGTTTCTTGGCTACCAGTGATCTTGACTGGCGCACTTCAAGTGGTTGCATTTTTCCCGAGTGCATGGGCAGTGAGATCTGTAGTGCATCTCCTTGGCTTCTGGCCTCAAGGACCCAGAGGTGGGAAAAATGTATTTTATAACTGAACATCACAGTCTAATTCACAGACGGCCTCAATCAATGCTATAGGCGCGTTTGCACGATCATGGCAGAGGTCTTTGGGAAACGTGCCACGTGGGTCGTTGTTTTCCATCCTTCAGAGAATTGGCATGGGCGGTGCGATTCCATTGTGGATCGAACTCATCATTAGAGTGCCACCTGCCATAGCAGGCGCCTATCTGCTGCTTCACCGCCTTTATCGTGCCGCGACTCGTGAGTAACTGGTTGTATTCCTCACCTGTTCTACCCTTCTTCTTCATTTTTGTCATGGTTTCTGAAGAGCATATTGGTGGAGAGTATGTCACAGTCAGCGTTTTGTCATGTTGCATATTCAACGCGTTTGTTCTATCCATTCAAGATAGGGCGTTCGTTGTACATTCCATATCGGCTTTTTGCTTAAGTGTTTATGCCAAGGGGACACGCATCGGCTCTTATTGTGTACTCATGTCAACTGAGCCAATAAATGTATGATGTTGGTGCCCCGGTGAGAGACACATAACGAGCGAAACAGATCTGATGAAGACGGACAAAGGGAGTACAACGCCTCATGTGAATTCAATATAACTTGAATTTCGTAGGTCTCTGATCGCATTCATCTGGAGCCAGATTGATGAATAGATGAATAGATCTGCATACCCCAGAGAACGAGTTGAACGTTGCGTGAAAAGACATGAATGTGCACATTCAGAGATATGCACTCGACGAATGCGCAGATACATGTTTATTTTGTCGCGATACGTCCATCAAGGGTGACCAGAATGGTCACGGATGGGCGCGGAGGGATCTAACATCGTTTGGCTCGTTATCCAGTAGTGACATACGTCGATGAGAGCATGTGCAACTCCAGACAAGAGATACACCTAGTATTGCAGAGAGCGGCGGATCCGATGATTTGGCGATGAATCGCGTCCATAGGGGGACCTCTGGAAAAAAAGGGCAGCAATCGACCCACAAATTTCGGAGTTCTACGCTCTTCCTAGCGAGCAAGGCTTGGGGTTGTTGGGAGACTTACAAGAAACGGGCATGACACCGCAGATGATGTTGCACTCAGATTTCACTCCGCGGGATTACCTTCCTATCTGAACTGAAATTGGAAGGCAAGTAGAAATGTTTCCGAGACAAACCCACCGGGAGAAGCAAACGGTTTGGAATAATATGCAGTATTTAGTAACGCATATGCATTTACCAGGCCTGTCCCCGATGTGAATGACAGTATTATTGCCAGTCGCAAAGATAAACCAATTTCTCTATTGGTCGGGAGTTACGTTGTCGTGAGAACCATGGCACGCTTCAATTGATCCCTTTGCCACTGCAAGATCCATCACCTATTTATTTCTGTCATTATTTCTTTTGGATGCAGCTGTAAAACCCTATCAAGTTCAGTGGGCCAGATGAACCTTGGTGACATTTGTTCTTGGTAGGCTACAATCCTGCATTGGCATAAGTTCTAACCAAGTGTGCCTCTCTTTCATATTCTTGTTCATGGCATCACTGAAGTCTCTGTATTTTAAAGACCATACATGTATAAACCGGCATGTCTTTTGATCTTTGAGCATGCACTCACAAGTTGGATGTAATTTATCAGATGGATGATGACAATGGTGGGGAATAGCCGCTTCTCTGCAGCCGGTCTGCAGTACTTGGCTGGAGTTTGCACTGAACACGACCGCGATCTCTGTGGATGATTTGCATTCCTTCTCTGGTGGCTCCTAGAAGTTCCAGGATTCAGCCTGTGGCTGCTACTGGAAAGAATTCTGCACGGGTGGTTTTTATCCCAATGCTAACGGGTTGTTGAGTTTGGGCGGAAGTGCTTTGAAATAGGGCTGTCGAATGGTCCGAACCAATTAGTACACGAAATAGCCGCATATCTGGAGATGGGACTTAAACGAGATCAATGGAACTTACGCACCTACAGAACATAATAACGGTAGTTGCCGGTCGGACGCCAATTCGAACGCCCCTTGGCTCGGAGCAACAAGTTTGGAAGAAATTAGAATGGGGTCCAAACATACTCGTCTAAATAAATTGCTTCCATCAGACTTTCAAGTTGATGTCAGCGGATGACTCTGAGTGGGTTTGTGCGGTGATCATAAGTTCAATTTCCAAGCAACTCCGACGTAATTTTGTAGCTCAGTCAACCAGCTCCCAAGCCTCACCGAGACCCCGTTCTACAGGTACAACGCATTCATGGAACCCGTCGCCGTAGTTCTGTCTCTCAGTGCGGGTCGAAAACCTATTCTTGATGTCTCCAAAAAGAAAATCGGGGAGCCCGCGTGCTGTTTTCGTAGCCTGGAGCTCCTCTGCATCGTTGACGCGAAGCGCGTACTCCTTGGTGGCTGCGATAGATATCTCGTCTTTCCCAATCAAGACAAGGTCGTCTGAACCCTGCAATTCCTTTGGGGGGTTGCGAGCTTGTATGTGGAATCTCGAGCGAAACTTTGTTGACACATGGATGGTGCTACAGCGTTCACCGCAGACTAGACATGTGCCATCGTTACGGAAGTACCAACTTCTTTGAGGGTCAGATTTGGATCGTATGAAGTACCTGTTGGGCAGGTATTTCATCTCACACCGAGTAGACCCTCGTGCCACGAAAATACTCACCATTTACCACTGATGTGGTCAGTGATCTCGGCCGGCGGAGCGACACTGAGAATTCCTTCAGGTGAGACGTTGGAGGTGGTTTTGTTGAGAACCGTCAGGAACGCTTTTCTGTATAGCTGCTCGAAGTAACCAGGGGGAATAGTCGGCGTGCCGTTCTGGATGTAAAACTGGGGAGAGACTCGTGTAATGTACCCGACGAAGGGGCTAGGATAGGTGGAAAGTGTGCGCCACCATTCATCGGCTGCATCGCGGCTGGCAAAAACTATGAGGTGCCGCCAAACAGCATCATCCTGGGCCTTTGTCTTTAAAGAGTTCTTGGTGAGTGATAGGCTCAACTTAACCAACGATTACTAACATGTTTGAGATAGGCGTAAAACAACCCCATAGTGGCAGGAACAAAGTGTGGAGTGTAGGTTCCGTTGCGACTTTCAATCCCAGATATATGCGTTTGCGGGTCTCCCAAGCGGGACTTCACCGCCACTACCGGCCAGCCGCATCAACAAGCTCATGGAAGTGATCTGAGCACTATTCATGAGTTCATGTCCCAAAATATTGAGTTCATTATGTCTCGATAAGATTCCTCCCGCTCCGTCTCGATGTGCGTGCCTATTTTGACCTTGCTAATTCAAACTTTCTTATCGCAGAAGCAAATCGGTCTTCTGACTACTAGGCTATCGTTGTTATCCATCGATTGTGACAAGGATAGGTTTTATACGAAGCTCACTTATCAGGTATGTCCCGCTCTCACCCCACTTCAGTTTTCCGATCACACGGATTGGATATTCGTCGAAAAGCTGCCAGCGTCTCAGGGGCTAAATATGTGTTCCTCTCGCAAGTCAACGCAGTTGAACCCTTATCTAGAATTATCTATAATCCACTATATGAAGAGGCAAGGAGAAGTCAGTGAGTTCCGCCGAGTTTCATGATCATCCATCTCTTCAGGAGGCGTACCCAAAATAAAACGGGGCCGTACGTACTTCGCCAGGCTTCCAACTAGGCACCATTCTGTTTGTCTTGATTTCATTATGAGATCCCTATTACGAGAGCCACGGCGCAAGAATAACGGCGTTAACTACAAATGCCACGGAGAGGCAAGGTGATACTTCAAACTAGACCTACTCCCTGGTGACGTTCATATGCCCTCCTATGGGTAAATTCAGTGACCGACCCACGGAAACTTCCTAGTACTTTCGATCCAGGCAATTGATTTTGGATTACGAATTCATGAAGTGTCGGCACTCCTATATTGGAAGGTAGAAGTCGCAGGACCATACAAGAGGCTCTTCCAGAGTCAGGGCGGGGCTCGCTATTGTTGTCCTGCATAAAGGCTTCATCGACAGCGTCTCTCGAAAGAGGTGCAGTATATACGAAAACCAAATTTCGGGCGATTGAAGAAATATGCTCCGATGGAGTACCACGATAAAGAAAATTCGTATATGCATCTATAAAATCAACAAAGTCGGGCCAGCAAGGGGTACGTACCGTTGGCCGTGATACAAAATGCGTGCCTACGTGCGGCGTCGCGTTCGAGAATACGCGCCAGTTGTGGCCGCTGTATTTTCTGTTTGCATTTATACCGGCGGCGAGGCATACTGGTCACTCTCGCGCGGGTCCGTCGATACGCATCAGAAAAAATAGTTGAACATATTCATCGCTACCCACTTCATCTGAATACTGTTACTGGCAGAATTGTCTGATGATATGGAGGCTTGCTCGGGCGACAAATCGTTCGAAAGAGAATCATTCCGATGCGACCATGATGGAATTAAGTCTCGGAGAGAATGGACCTGAGGAGACATACTAGCAAGACGACCAGGCAGCCTACTCCCATCACGTGACCACACGACACCTTTCAAGTGTTTGTGGCCAGTGAACGGGTGTACATGCTGTTGTCGACGTCGTACATGAATAGACTTCCATCAAAGGTACCGATTGCGAATTTTCTTCCATCGGGCGAGAATGCCGTGGACCCGCCAGGCTCCTTCCAGCTGGCGCCCATGACGTGAACAAGCACGAAGCTGTCGCTGCCAACTACCAGCAATCGATCATCTGGAGAAATAAAGATATCAGGAGTCCATCCGGGATGAGTTCATTCTCTAAGAAGTTGGCACGATTCGACATCCCACACTTTGTCCCCTTCCTTGCGTCTGTGGTGATGATGTTGTTGCCATCCCTGGTCACGGCGAGTCCGCGGATTGCTTTTCCGTGCTTCGTGACCATTCTATCTCGCACCCCATTCTCTGGGTTCCACACCATCACAGCACTGCAGTCTGCCACCACCCTTCGTCCATTAGGAAGACAGGCGGGGCCGCTCGACGCGTCTTCGGACTGTGGCTTGGTCGCACGGCGTAGTTGAGGACCATCATCATCGAACCCTCGTAGCGTAACGCTTGACATGGTGGGCGCTACGGCCGTACGTGGCGAACAGGGCTACCTTCGAGAGAAAAGGCACAGAAGGAAGAAACACGGCGCCCATTATGCGAGATATGCTCAAGTATACATACTTGTCGTAATGCTGCCGAGGCGGTACGCGATCCCGGATGAGTCTTCACATTCCGCGAAGGACCTCCTTTGTCCAGCGGCTTTCAGAGTTTCATTTTTTCACTTTTGACATAGATCCCACGCCTTGTTGAGCGGAGTGTGGGCCAAGTCGCTGAGAAGTAAGCGTAAGTAGTTCAGCTCACGAAGTCTGGTCAGACTACCCCACAAGATGTACTAAACGCTTCGAGTCCTTCGCCCTGCCTGATCAAGGGACAGGTCCGATGGTTCGCGTACATAAGGGTGACAGGTATTAACGTTAAGTAACGGCCACTGGCAACGAACAAGTCATCATCAGAACAACGCGTTTCCAGGCCCATCTTCCCATCCGGGACGATAAATTGGTACAACACTTCATGTCACAGCAAAGCGGGTACAAGCAGATAAACAAAGCCATCCTACAGTATACACAATGCGGATTGACAACATTCTTTTCAAAGGTCCTCGATCTTGATCTTGACCCGCTTGCTATCACCTAGCCTAGGTTTCAGAAAGATGATCAGCAAGACAAAATGCACATACTAAACAACGTCGTATCCTCTTCGTACTCCCGCTTCACAGCAGCCATGGATGGCATTTCATTGACGCGTCGCCCACGCGCGCATAGTACTTTTCCCGTGCCTCGTGTATCGGGTGTGAGTCTGGCACCATCACCCGATGCTGCGGACCCGTTGCCAAGGTGGGCATTAATATATCCTTCCAGTTCTGCGCCGGGTTTATACCCAAAGCTTGCTGGCGGTACCGAGTAGGACGAGATTAGCGGAAATGAGCGGGCGAACAAGACGGAAACGCAAATACCCAGAGGCACACTCCTGTCCTCTTCGTACTCCCTCTTCACAGTCACTTTTGGGCGACACATCACGTGAATGCGTACACTATCCAATCGAAGACATACCTCGTGCCGGTGTTGTTCCAGTACCACTACCCGACGGTGCACCAGTCACATCTCGAAGATGTGCGTTGATATATTCTTCAAGTTCTGCACCGGGTTGATACCTCAAACTTGCTGGCGGTACTGGTTGGGTAGGACGAGGTCAGCGGAAAAAAGCAGGCGCAACAAGCTGGGAATGCAAATACCTAGAGGCGTAATTCTGCCCTCTTCGTGCTCCCTCTTTACGGTCACTTTGGGGCGATATATCACGTGACTGCGTGCACTGTTCTATCAAAGACGTACCCCGTGTCTGTGTTGATCCAGTGCCACTACCCGATGGTGCACAAGTCGCATTTCGAAGGTGTGCGTTGATATGATCTTCCAGTTCTGCACCGGGTTGATACCCCAAGCTTGCTGGGGGTACTGGTTGGGTGATCAGAAACAAACAGGCGCAACAAGGCGGAGATTCGAATACCTAGAAACGCACTCTTGTCCTCTTCGTACTCCCTTTTTACAGTCACTTTGGGACAATACATCACATGAATGCGTGCACTAATCAATTAAAGACGTGCCTTGCGTCGATATCGATCTTCCAGATGATGTGCCAGCCACATTTTGAAGATGTGCATTGAGAAAGTCTTTCAATTCTGCTTTCGGTTGGTATCCCAAACTCGCTGGGGGAACAGATTCGGATACTACACGATGTGCAAATAGTAAGAGATAGCGATTCGGAGACGCAAAGAAGTATAGGGACAAATAAGAATAAATCAACGCACGCAAACCGGATCCGTAGGTATTCCCATCCTCCATTTTCACTTGTGTATACTCCACCTTGGGCTTGACATCACTTGTGTCCTCTTCATAAGGGCTGGGGTCCCGGAGCAAACTAAGGGCATCCTCCTCTGCGTATGCAGGCGGAAATGAAGAACATGCGGTGCTCCGAAGAAGTAAATCTTACCTTGTTCGTAAGGGTCCAGCTTCATCAAAAGCTTGGGACGTGGCGGCGACGTCCTAGATGAGGACGGTTCGTTGAGTTCAGTCGGTTCCTGGTTCAGGAATCGTGCATGAGCGGGTGGCTCATATGGCCTGAAAAGATCCGTGGGCTGTTTTTCCAAAGGCGAACATAAACGGTTATATAAAAGCAGTTGAAGGATGACGCTCACTGCGGGATCCTGTGACTCAGACTGTTCTCTGGATTCAGGTTGTTCCCCTGATTCAGGCTCATCCTCCTGTGCTGGCGGTGTCTGCGGTGGCGCAAGTACTGGGGGGATCGATTTTGTCGATGGCCGAGCCTGTTGAACATTTGCAGCGTCAGGTGCTGGCGGGGGGACAGCTGGACGCGGAATGGGAAGAACAAAGTTGGCGAGAGACAGTGGAGGGGCGGTCCAGGAGGGTGCTGGGTATGGAGATTTCGCAGGTACATTGTCAAGGGAAAGGGGATGCGGAAAGTTTTCCGTCCAATTATCTGAAAGGAGAGCAAGGTTAGTATATAGTGCTTACCTTTGCACGGCCATCCTCCGGAAGCGAAACACGCTACGACGAATGTCTGCATAAGAGAGAGAATCACTTACGGAGCGAGGGGTCACCGTTGTCCCTCCAGTTGTAGAGAAATACACGCGTCGCAGTAGAATCATCGGGCGACCCAGTCCATTTCTTCGCAATGTTTGCCCAACGATGTTCACCAAGGAGTGGGATTACGTCTGTGTCCGGTGCAAATTGGATGATGATTTCATCGCGCTAACAATACGTCAAATACGTGGATCGACAAGCAGGCATGAACCGAGCAGATTGTCAGCCTTCTCACATATACATACCCATCACACGTAGACTGTACGGTGACTTACCGTACCCATCCCATAAATACATTCAACCGATGCAAGACGACCTCCGCCCAGTCCTCCTTGCCGTAGAACCAGTTGTGCCCACGACGCGATGCGATCAAAGTCAACTTGGCGTCGCTGGCGGGCATCCCGGTGCATTCCCCACGGATATGAAACCACTACGTAGACCTCTTCGGGTATATCTGTATACGGAGGGCCACTCTTGCCTCTCTTTGGTGGCATTTCGTAGGTTCACAACGACGAGGTATATGCGTGACGAGTGGCGGGAAAGAAACGTTGTTGAACAAGAACATGACATACTAGTGAATGGGTTGTCGGAGATCGGATGTGGCACTTTGGCGCAAATAATGATGACAACAAGGTATGTATCGACGTTGTTCTTGTCCTTGTTGTATCTCACATCGTACAAAAACATTAGTGGGCCATCGTCAAACTGGTTGGCACTGCAGAAAGTAAGTTGTGGTGGAGCATCGACACCGGCTGGAGACTCATTGATCGAATAGAGGTTGGTTCGACATGGGCACCCACGGAAACGGCGCAAGGTCGACGGCGACCCGAGGTCTGAGATTCCTCGCGATTCTTCCTCGCAATCACCCCGGAGACACGAATCAGACAAACACAGTGAAATCATCGATCTCGAAACCACGGAAATGAAGAACGGCGAGTCTGTCGCCGCCCTACGGAAAATGGTGCTCGGAAAAGTGGAGTATAAAGATGCTCAGACTGGGTGAGTATCATTCCCTCGGTCGTGTTCTGCCGTCTGATTACCCTGTAGAGCCGGAAAATATCTTGCGCTTGATTGTGAGATGGTCGGCGTGGGGATCGAAGGCAGCGAGTCCTCTCTGGCACGCGTTAGCATCGTCAGCTACACGGGCGCCGTGATCCTCGACGTCTTTGTCCGGCAACGTGAACGGGTCGTCGACTATCGAACCCAGTGGAGTGGAGTCCGTAGTACAGATCTAGCTGGCTCGGGTATGCATGTTGTTTGTCATTCTACCGGCGCTGACGATCCCATTCTTTTTCTAAAACAACAACAACAACAGCTAAGCCCTTCAACGAGGTTCAACAAATAGTAGCAGACTTAATCAAGGACCGGATACTCGTTGGTCATGCGATATACAACGACCTCAAGGTATGAAAATTGCGCATATATGGTACTTTCGTCGCGACTTTATGCGCATATAGGCACTTTTACTCTCACATCCCTCTCCACAAATTCGTGATACCCAATCGTTGGCATATAAATATCGTGTAGTCAAATCTCGTCGTCCCGCTCTGCGTGTCCTTGTCAAAGAAGAACTTGGCATTGTAATCCAGGCTGGTGAACATAATAGTGTAAGCGATACCATCTCCACGCATCCTGTCTAACATCAATCGAATAGGTGACGGATGCACGTGCCACGATGGCACTTTTTCGATTGTACAAAAAGCAGTGGGAAAGTGGTTTCAGGCCACTCTCGAAGGTCCTTCACCTTCAGTCAGGAAACAAGCAGGATGATTTGGCGGATAGAGGTAGTACGCCTACTAAGCCCACTTCTACAAGTGGTCAGAAACGGAAACATAAAGACTATCCCCATGATGACAGGTCGGATGAAGCATCAAATTCATCGTCGCAAGGACGGACCAACTCACCCACTGCGTTGAGTATACCCCATGCCCAAACTTCCACAGCGTATATATCCACTGTACCTCAACGTCATAAACAGGCAAGTAGGTTACACCACAAGACAGACGTGACGCAACGAAAAGGAATCTCCTTGGGGATATCCACTGTTATCAAGAGAGCTGATGGCCTGAAAGAAGTGCAGAGGAAGGGGAGCGGTAGCAAGGGGAACACTGTAGGGAATGACACCAAAGGAAGGAAGAGTGTAGGTGAGGACAGGGATAAGTGGTGGAAAAGCCTGGGAGGCGGAAAAAAGGGGGGCATTGGGCTTTAATCCTGGGGCAATGCCCAAGAAGTTCTTCCAAGTTTGAGGGGTCGACCTCAGTTTGGCAAAGTGGTGTGTATATCGCAGGTTGTCCAAAAGGTCATACCTCTCGAAAAAAGGAAGAAAAGAAGAGTATGGCGTACACATGCCCAATGATTCGTATCAGTGAGCGCAAGCTAGATGCCATATCCGATAGATCACGATGTCAAAAAAAAGCTCAACCAGATATCATGGAAGTACGAAAATGGTACGTAGTACATCGTGCTGTTACAGATCGGGTTGACTAAATGATCGATTTTTCATCAGCCGCCGAAACTTTGGAGCGTGTAGACCCTTCATCTGTTTCGAAAGAAAGCCGTGTATGTCTCGTCGCATCGCAGCCTCGTGTAGCGCCATCGGATCCCCACGGTGTTCAAAGAACGTCTTGTATACATTTTTCAACTGTCGCACTTCAGACACGTCATGACAGTTCACGAACCCGTAATCCTCCATCACCGCAACGGCCATCGCTGGCTTCCTCTTGCGATTTTCATCTGCTAGTACGAACTCCTTGAGAAACTACACTGACTTGGCGCGCCGTGGTCCACGACAGAGGTCGCTAAAGTGATCGCTGTTCTTCACCTGTAGCCCCTTGGAACGAAAAAGGTCAAGTAACCGTCCTCCCAGCCATGCGTCGCAGAATTCGCCAAAGGTACATATCTTGATTAGCTCTCTATACTGGTTTCCAAGTTCGATCACCTCCTGTTGCGACATACTTGACGCGAATCCGATTTCAACCCAGGTCGCACCTCCCGGACTAGGACTAAGCCCCGTCAACAGGTGAATGTACATCACAAGGCACACTTGTACGTGGACGGGTTTGCGCCTCATCGCACTGAGAGCCTCTTGCGGATTATCGTGTTCGCTCCCGCCAATGAATCGCCACGTGCGCAATAACATCTCGTCGCTCTGTTTGACCTTTATTTCTTCACAGATCGGCCGCCCGGCCAGTGCGATGACGTGTTCGTTCTGCAAGAACCAGGAAAAGTGGGGATCGCTGACAAAGTCTTCGTGCATGTAATACGTCGCCTTGATTTTGTCCGCCAGCACCCCACGCACATGCCAGTCGTGGATCGTCTTGGGCGGGATCTCAAACGTGTCGAGGAGAGCTGCCAAGAGCGTCGCGTAAACAACGGTGCAGCGTTCGTTGATTCAAGCTGGACATACCACTGTACAGTCCAAGCACGTGTATCCTGTCCTCCATGGACAAGATACAGTAGAACCCGTAGTCCTCGCATGTCTGTTCATGCACTGGAAACGTGTTCTGACGGATGGCGAGCGCGAGATGGTCTGCGGTGTTGATCTGTCGATTGGGCTTGCAGTCAAAAATGTGAACGACCCAGTCGCATTTTTGGCACGCGGTCGAACAGTAGTAGACTTGTTGGCAGCCGCCACAGCGTTTCAGTTTGTAGCTGTCCGAGCGACCGCGACATTGATGACAGATTCGGACCATTCGGGACTGACACTTGGGTAGTAGTACTTGTACGCGTGCAACGTGGTCCTAAAGCGATATGCAGGTGACGACCATGCGACTTGAGTTCATGGAGGAAGTTCAAGAAGGACTACCTTACCTGGTTTTTGCTGATCTTAGAGAAACAGAAACGAGAGGTGGAAAATTGAGTCTCTAATGGAATCGGCAAAGGAAAATGCCGCGCCCGAGCAGTTGCTTACATACGTTCACCGTCGTAGTTGGATCTCGAGGCGCGTTCGCTGATACTTCTGGTTGTGGCACGCGTCTATTATTTACGTGGTGGCAAGGAGCGCGTCTGAGAATCTTCAACTTGTCTTCAGTCATCCCGCGTCTCTTTTTCGCAGCGCAGAAGCTTGAAAATACTCGAAATTGTACGGGTGGCATACGTGTTAACCGGTAAGTATGCCTTTTTATCGTTGGTGTACAGACTGAATATATTCTGTTCACTTGTGCAGCATCCATTTACATAAAAAAACATACAGGATTTATTTGCAGGAACCTGAACTTGCAGCACCATAGGGAAGCGATCCATTTTCGCATTTATCCGCCGATCTACAAATGGTCATGATGGTCATGAGTGCTTTCTCGACGTAAGTTTTCGGACATCGTGGGGGCAAACGATACAGCCATGGCAGTAGATAACGAAGGAAGCGCATATTCCCGGAAAGACCCGAGAAAGTATGGCTTCGGCAAGTTTCTCCGCCCTCAGAGCGGTGCTGCACGTTTCGCCGCCGCCCAAGCCATGGTCCGAACATGTCACCAATGTCATGGCCACTCGGACAATTACAGCGAAGCCAACCTAAAACGTTGTGCCGGCTGCCAAAAGGTCTACTACTGTTCGACCACATGCCAAAAGGACGATTGGATCGCGCACATTTTTGAATGCAACCCTAAGCGCCCGCTCAATACTGCTGA
Source organism: Boletales sp. KT-2023b (assembly GCA_038089675.1). NCBI lineage: Eukaryota > Fungi > Basidiomycota > Agaricomycetes > Boletales > Boletales sp. KT-2023b. The sequence goes on along the minus strand of JBBPLE010000390.1, from coordinate 10,730 downwards.
CTATCTTGCACTCGCGGCCCGCAAGAACGTGTTTCCAGCACATCCACAAACTTTTGAGGATTATGGGTTTAGCCGTGCAGTGAATTCTCTGGATAGAGTGAACCTACTTGGCTTGTATATTGGTATGCGTCGAAATTGTCCATGGGCCCGTATTCTTTCTCATTCACCGATTTGACACGCGTATTTCATATCATTCTGGCAGGTCTCTTCGAGGTATTGAAGATTTCATCCAAGACAATCCACGACTGGCGCATTCGTGGTGTGTTGGTGGAGCAAATCAAAGCTGCGTTCTACAAGCTCCCCGAACGATCAAGGGGCGAATACTTTTCTTGGTTCCTACAGAACGAACACATCATCGCACTCGCTGGTCAGCCTGTCTCCATGGAAACGTGGACAAAGGAGGGCGATGCGATGGTGCAAAACGCCTGGAGATTCGTCGGAGAGAATGCGAATGACCCCCCATCTCAGATCCGGGCTGAAATCGCGCGTAGATCCGATGAGGAACAGGACTCTTTTTGGCTCTACGTCCACCTCCTGTCGCGAGCCCACCCTGGTCCGAGCGATGGGCGCTGGGTCGAGTTCGGATTCGCGTCCTGTGCGTCGGAGGAGGAGGAAATGGAGCTGGGTTGTCAGTACCAGCGCCTGATCTGCATGTGTCCCTTCTCAGAATTCTGTGACGCGTATGGCAAGGGGCGCCTAATCGACCTCTTTCGCTCAAAGGGGCTGCAGGTGAAGAATAGCAGTCACTTTGCAGACGTTGTCTGTGGTCCTCGAGGAGGCCGCAAGTCGGTATGGCGCCTGAAGGCGCTCGTGCTACAAGACGAGGATGCGGGAGATGAGCCTAGGATCGTACCTCCGGTAATGGCGGATTATGGGTTCATGAATTGTCAGAATGCGTCTGAAAGACGACAGTTGAAGCGGGTCTACAGAGCGTTCTTTCAGACGCACGGTGGGGATCCTTTCGCACTGCACGAGGCGGCGATCCGAGGAGAACTTCATAGTTTTCTTTCGAAACATGTGCGAGGTCTGCGAGATCCAAAGTTTCAGCGGTTGATGAAAAATCTGTACCCTCTTCCGGGTGCGTGAGTGTGTAATGTACAGTGGATATCTGACCTAGTAGCGTGTACGTCGTCTGTCAACTCAATTGAATGCTATCTTTTGGCAACGTGGAAGTACATAATGCTCGGGCCCATACTAGCCACTAGGATCAACAGCCATTTCAAAATACGCAGTGGGAATCATTATGATGAATGACAGACCACGGCTTGGCAGGCAATGCCGTGGGAAGTCTTTCTATCCCACGATGAAAAACGTACGATCCAAGGCGTGGATCCTTCTTATTTTGCATAGTCTATGCACTTCTGGCTGATCGCATACTCCTTGCCAAATTCTTGCCTTATTGATACCTATGGCCCGAACATGCCATCAATGTCGTGGTCGATTCCACAAATATAATCAGGTCAATCTCAAACGCTGTGCTGGTTGTCAAAAGGTCTACTATTGCTCGACCGCATGCCAAAAGTACGACTGGGTCGAACACATTTTTGACTGTAGACCAAAGCGCCCGATAAATACCGCGGATCACCTCGCGCTCTCCGTTCGAAAGAACTTTATTCCGGGGCATCCCCAGACGTGTGAAGATTATGGGTTCGATCGTGCATCTACCATCGACGACAAACTTAAATTGTTCGGCTTGTATATCTGTGAGTGGTGTATTGAAGCCTCGTTCACGTATTTCTCATGAATAAACCCGGAAAGGTCTCATTCAATATTTAAATGTTCCGCCGCAGACGATCCACGATTGGCGCGTTCGTGGAGTGTTGGTAGAGGAAATAAAAGCCGCGTTTTTTAAACGACCAGAGAATCCCAGGGGTATCTTCTTTTCCTGGTTCCTGCGGAACGAACATGTCGTTGCATTGGCAGGCCAGCCTCTTAGCAGAATGGAAGATGAACAAGAAGATTCGAGGGTGACACGTGCATGGCAATTCATCGGGGAAAGTGAAAGCGATCCTACGGAAGTCATAATGAATGCGATCGCACGCAAATCCATACAAGAGCAGCAGTGTTTTTGGCTGTATGTCCTCCTGTCGGGGTTCATTCCGGGCCCCAACGATATCAAGGGGCACTGGATCAATTTCGGATTTGCGTCGTGTGCGTCGCTAGAGGCGGAGAAGGAGCTTGGATTGCAGTACCTGTGCCTGATCGAAAAGTGTACCTTTCTAGAATTCTGCGATGCATATCGCGAAGGGCGGTTACTCGAGCTCTTTCATTCCGTCGGGCTGCAGGTGACCAACAGCGAGCACTTTCATGACCTCGTTCGCGGATCAGTGGGGCGCAAGTCCGTGTGACTCTTAAAGCGATTCGTGTTACAAGAAGATGGTGATGAGCGCGAGCCATTTACGGTTCCTGCAGTGGAGAAGGATTATTGGTTCATAAACTGTCGAAATCCGTCTGAAAGGCGGCAGTTGAAGAGGGTATACAAGGCGTACTTCGAGACGCATGGTGGGGATCCAATGGCGCTGCATGAGGCTATGATACAGGGTGATACACACGGCTTCCTGTCGAAACAAGTGCGAGGTCTACAGGGCCCCAGATTTCGGCGGCTGATGGAAAATATGTACCCTCTTCCAAATGTGTGACTAATATAATAATACTTTCAGTACACAATGTACTTCTTTGCTCATCGTACCTGCCTTTTTCCACTAGGGTATACTTGTACTTGGACCCATGTCTCATGGACCGTTCCCTCTGCCGAGAAAACGCCAAGGGCAATTGGTATTGTCATGTTCCAGTTGGATTATGGACGTTGCGCAGGACGAATCTGGTGATTTGAGGAAAATTGGGTTATTCTATGAGTTCGTAGAGAAAATCGCTCAGCACCCGAAGTGCTTGATATTTGACGTGCCAGAAGTCGACGGCAATCAGCGCGGATTGCATTGTCGAGGCGAAAGCTCTCATAATAAAATGAACCGTGCCGTGCCCAGTCACGCTTGAGTATTCCGGTGCTCTTGTTGTATGAGTCTGAAAAAAAATGTATCGCTTACCCATCAGGTTTCAAATGGGAGGTAAAGAAAATGCAGACTGCCTACGTAAAAGAACTAGTATGGGTGTAGGAGGACAAATCGATACTCATGCATCACAGAAAAAACAGAAGCGTTGTAATCCATTATAATGCATTTTTTGAAAATGATATATTGATTACAAACCCTTGTAATACCGCACATGGGATTAGCACGCTTCTGTTTTTTCTGTGATGTGGGTCATGACAATACGCTACACGCCGGCGACGCCACGAGTTCCCCTGGGATCCTGATTTTCTTGGTCGTAGATTTGTTTGCTGTCGTTCCTGCCCATCCCATGATTTTCCGAGCATTCATAGTCGAACTTGGACTTTTGGGGGACAGCAGAGGTAATCTTGGACGGAGAAACCAACGACTCGGAAAATCCTGAGATACGTACTAGTTGCCTTGATTACAAAGCGCTTCACGGCTCTCCCAAATCCCAATCAACGACTCCTATCTAGTACCCATGGTCAGAATATAGCCTCTCCCCACCAAAATGCGGTGCTTGGTGCTTCATTTTTGGGAACTATGGCACATCTGAGAGAGAGACATCCGTATCGCAGTGCAATCATGATTTCGGACGTACGTTTTCCGGGTTCGCCAGGCCCGCCATAGACTCTGGTCCACTTTTGGATTTGCGGCGTGTACGTCGCTGGGCGAGAGGTTGGAATTCGGGTGGATGTATTCGCGCCTCATCACCACATTTGATATTTTGCAGAATTCTTCATCGCATTTCGCGATGGAGGGTTATTCGACCTGGGTCTCTTTTGTTCCCATAAGCAGGAGGTGCAAAATTGGACAGTTTGACTACCTGATTCGCGCACCTGGTCTTAAAGGCGGTCTCAGTGTGCCGCACTCACATCTTTCCATTCCGCCTAGTTTTCCATCAGAATACCACCCCTTTGATTCCCGTTGCATTTGGAATAGACCTCAGGCCCGCTCCGATCGCGGGAGGTGTATCAACCCATATTATCAGGCACTTACTATACGAGCATTGGGTACCAGTTTTTGTCTATTTTCGACCAATGGTCAGGCCGCGGTACGTACTGGTTGTTTCAGTTTAATCACGTCCTGAGTTCATTTTACCATCAGGGTACTAGGGTTGGCCACTGGCATGCAATTATTATGTAACAAACCAAACTATAGTTCTACACAAGGGAGATCGAATTTAAGTGTCATTAAAAGCCACATCGTATCCAAGTCGTCTAAGATATCATGCTTATTCCAGGTGACCGGTGACCCCAAGATCCAGAATTGGCCGCGTGGCGTTGCGCGCACGATAAAGTCAAGGGCATGTCGGTGTTCAATCATTCGAGGTCGTATCTCACCAGACAAACTTCTGTGACATACATGACTGTGGCGCTCTGGTCTGCTGGAATTAGTTCGATCATTGTGTGTTATGACGTATATGTGCCCCACCCACTAAAACCCCCGACGGTGTTTTTTTTTACGGGATTCGAACCCACGGACTCTGGGAGCCGGCGCCTGCAAAGCAGACCCTGGGGTGATGGCATCTGCTAAGCCATCGGATCCCACTGTATGTCAGGTTTCAGATTGGTAAGAATATATGAGCCCCAAAGCAGTTTCTTAACAATTTGGTCCTCAAAGAAACAACATAATATGGTCTGCTGTCCACTGTGCCGCCTTTCTCAGCTAAAACAATATGAACAGAAGAGGGTTTCTAACAAGTTTCAATCATGCCATGATCATGGATCAGTCTCACAGTTCTGCTGTCATTCCTCGAACGTTGGTTCTTCAGTTTGATCCTTTGACTTCGCATTCTGATTAGTTCACATCTCTTTTGGGTTGATGCCGTATCTTATGACTCGTATCACATTCGTCAGACAGTTCTACGTCAACACAACGTATTTGGCGCAATCAGGATCCAAACACTGTCTGTACTAGCTGTATGTAAGGCGCTTTCAGTTATCTGTCTCAAATTTGAGGTGATCAAACGAGCCCCCTGGCTCAGTTCATGTTACTTTTTTTTTCAAGTGAACGTACCCACAGTGTGACAGTGTTCGCCAGTGGTACTTAATGGCACGCCTCGAGGCGGAAATTTCAACTCACACTCCTGCCACTCATGTCTGTCGCAAGGGGGACTGCTCTTATCACTGGCTCTGCTCAGGGTATTGGGCGTGCCATTGCACTTCGTCTTGCCAGGGATGGATTCGATATTTCCCTGAACGACCTGCCTTCCAAGCTTGATCAGTTGCGGGACGTTGCCAACGAAATTGAAAAGTTCGGCCGAAGGACTTGCATCGTCCCTGCAGATGTCTCTCTTGAGACGGATGTAGATGGCATGGTCCAAGAAACGACAAAAGCGCTTGGGGGGCTCGACGTCGTGGGTTCCCCTCGTCACCTGCAGCACTGACATCGAACCTGATCTGACTTCCCCGTACAGATGGTGGCAAATGCAGGAGTGGGTCCATTATCAGAGTTCCTCAAAAGTAGGTCTCAGTTTTTCATTGTTGCTCCCGCTTGGATTCACATGGCCGCCACGATATTGTAGCTGGAGTCGATGAGTGGGAGCGTGTCATGGCTATCAACGCTCGTGGCACCTTCCTGTGCTACAAATATGCAGCAGCGCAAATGATAGCACAAGGACGCGGAGGGCGGATTATCGGGGCAAGCTCCGTCGCTGGCCGGAGGGGCTTGCATCTGGGTGCCCATTATTGTGCAAGCAAATTTGCTGTCAGAGGGTTGACACAATCTGTTGGTGAGACTCTGAATCGTGGCGGTATTCCCTTGCTCCCGACTAAAACTTGTGATCGAAATAGCACTGGATCTTGGTCCGCACAATATTACAGTGAATGCGTATGCGCCAGGTGTTATCAGGACTCCAATGGGTACGTGACATAGTTACGATGTCATCAAGTCGATGAAGCGGGTCAATTTTATGAACAGCGGAAGCTGCATTCGCACCTGGTGGCCCGATTGAGACTTTGGACCAAGATTCGATCCAATCGGTCCTAGGTGTATGTGCACAAGACATGCATTCGGTCAGACTAATTTTATCTGTTTACCGCCGGTAGATCCTCAATGGTAAGCCTATCAAAGGTGAAGGCACACCAGAAGATGTTGCGGGTATCGTCAGTTTCCTTGCCTCGAGTGAAGCGCGTTTCATCACTGGCAAGTATTTGCTTGCCTTCTCTGTTCGCATATATTGAAACATGGCGGCTTAGGACAATGTGTAAGTTTCACCCTCCCTTGCCAGACTAAATTCGATTGGAACAGCGTGTTGAATAAGCCTACAACAGATTTCTGTCGATGGAGGGGTGGCTATGTCCTAAGGTGGGTTGTGGCACAAGTCCCGAAATTTTTGGCTCGGTATCAATGTTTTGACACAAGAATGGAGGGTGGGGGTCGTAGGTGTGATACATGTTAGGAGACCTATGTAGCTGGATCCATGAAGTGCGCAAATTAAAATTTGACCTCAGTTTGAAGCTTTGCTTAAACCTTTAGGCCCATCTCTACAAGCAAGCTGCTAGTGACCCTTGCGGGAGCGGGATTAGCGGGTTGGACAGGACTATACCATCCGGTCAGTAGTATATTGGTCCAGGGCTGTGGATTCTGGGACGCGCCTCGTCGACTGACTGTCCAACTTGGGATATGACTTCCGTAGCATATCCACGAATTTCGGCTTAGCACTTCCGGCTTACTAGGACATGTTACACAGTGAAATTCGGGGACATATGACGCGGATCGGTCCGAAATCCTACTTTCCCAACTTTTTGGAAAATTCGTGTCTTAGACTCGGAGTTAAGTTTAGTTACATTAACTGGGAGTATTCTTCATCGCTATGAATCAGGTCATACAATTATTTTGGCACACAAGTGGTCAACATACCTTTTTTCGTGATGCCATGTCGTTTGCACGCTTGAGATCGATTACACCTCTTCATTCGCTATTCTGTCGTCGTAGCTATAGTCCGAAGCTGTCACAATGTCATGGGTACTCGGAATTTTTCGATGTAGCCGATCTCAATCGTCGCATTATAGGTCTAGTCTTGTTATTCCACCGCGCGTCAAAAGGTTGATTAAGTGGTGCAGATATTTCACTGCAAACCCTCAGTATTTTATGACACACCTAGCAAGGGCTGGCCATCAGTCTCCAGTCCCAATGGAATCCGAGTCAACAACAGCGATCTGGTTCGTGAACAAGAGGTCATAAGTGTGTGAAATCTGGAGTAGTTAGCGCTGACTAACCTTGCATGCATCCCACCGTACGTGAATAACTGACGTAGCACATCTGTTGCTGGGCCATTCATCTTCGGGGGTCCGTTGGCGCAACACGAAGTTGCTTTCTAAGGAAGCATACACAAGTTCTTTCGAGACAGGTGTGGGGTCCACAAGATTTCAAGTTTAATCTTTTCTTATACAAGCAATTGGTGATACCACGTATATGATTTTGCATCGTCGTTCGCAAGTGGGGTCATATAGGATAAGTTTTCTGTATTATATGACTTTTGGTGGTTCTTGGAGTTTTAGTCACAACCGGTCTTCAGGCCTACTGAAAATGCGAGAGAAGTATCATGGTAAATCAGCCGTCCGAATCCTTTAGGATGTGGAAGGTTGAAACTTTGAATGGAATTCGGACGGTGTTGCCAGATCGAGTCACAGCGCCCAGCCACGTAGTGGATCGGAAAATCCCGGGGTTGGATAAATTTCCACCCATTGATCAGCCATCGATTGCAATACATGCTCGCCCATGGCTCGAACATGCCATCAGTGTCGTGGTCACTCGGACAATTATAAAGAAGCCAATCTCAAGCGTTGTGCTGGCTGCCAAAAGGTCTACTACTGTTCAAACACTTGCCAAAAGTATGACTGGGTCGTGCACATATTCGACTGCAAACCCAGGCGACCAATCAATACTGCCGACCACCTCGCGCTTGCAATCCGCAAGAACTTGTTCCCGGATCACCTTCAGACGTGCGAAGATTTTGGTTTCAGTCGTGCCGTCAGCACCAATGATAGGTTCAACCTGCTTGCATTGTACATCGGTACGTAATGTAGAGGTTGTCAATGTACATGTCTCCTGTCTCATGTACAACTTTGCATGCCCATTGCACACTCTGGCAGCCCTCATACGGGTATTGGAGATCCCGCCCAAGACAATCCATGATTGGCGTGTTCGTGGGGTATTGACCGATGAAATAAAAGCTGCATTCGAGAAGCTCCCAGAACATGCCAGAGGTGGCCACTTTTCGTGGTTTTTACGCAACCAACATGTTATCGCACTTGCGGGCCAGCCTCTCTCCAATGAAGCGTGGCACAGACAGGGTGATGAGATGGTGCTCTTTGCTTGGAGGTTCATTGGAGGGAGTCGAGAAGATTCTGCGGCAGAGGTCAAGGCAACGATCACAGCCAAACCGCCCAAAGAACGACAGTGCTTTTGGATGTACGTTTTCATCTTATCTTGCATATACCCGGGCCCGGGCGAGGATCCCTGGGTGGATTTTGGATTCGCGTCGTGTACGTCGCGGCATGAAGAGACGGAGCTGGGAAAGCAATACCAGCGCCTCATCCTTAAGTGCACCTTTTCCGACTTTTACGACGCATACCGGGAGGGTCGATTACTCGACCTATTTCATTCGAAAGGATTGCAGATAGCAAACAGCAACCAATTCCACGACCTCGTCCGTGGATCAGCAGGCCGCAAATCGGTATGGCATCTGAAGCGGTTCGTATTTCAAGAAGACGACGAAGAAAATGAAGCGAAGATGTATTCCACGGTAATGGTAGAATATGGATTCATCAACTGTCGAACAGAGTCCGAGAGGCGGCAGTTGAAGAGAGTCTACAGGGCGTTCTTTCAGAGCCATGGTGGTGATCCGTTGGCGCTCCACGAAGCTGCAATGCGGGAGGACATACATGGATTTCTCTCGAAACAAATGCAGGGTCTACGAGACCCCAAGTTTCGGCGGCTGATGAAAAATCAGTACCCTCTTCCAGACGCATAACCCTACACTTCCATGTTTCACACTCTATTATTGCGATGACAGGTGGAGAAGTACTTCCCTGGACACCAGTTTACATGAAACTCCCAGTAGATCGCCATAATCAATCATGTCGAATGGATACGTAACATCTCGTACTCAAGCTCCAACATATGTATGAGTGGAGTAACTTGGTATCTCGCAGTTTTGGACAAGCGAATCAAAGTGTCACACAGCTCTTTTTTCCCCACCGCCATCTTCGCTCCCCGTCCCCACCCAGCGGACTTGTTGCTCTCTCACACCCTTTCCTCACCTTCGACTTGACTTCCGTCTCAATGCGCTGCAGCTCATCCCCAGCCTGGGTGTGCTCAGAGTACCCATGCCTCCCTGTCACTGTTCACCGCGAATGTCCTTCTACTTTTGCAAACTCAAACCACCTTCAAGTAGTGGTATTATTTGCTTTGCTGGAAGCCATTTGTACTTTGCAGCCCCTAAGTCCTTCTAGTCACCATGTCCAGGTCTGTCTTATGCAAATTTCATTTCCCTGGCAGTGATGTCCCCAGACTCACGAAAGACGGTCCGTTTATGGTGCCCTGCTCTCGTGCTGAGAGAGATGGAGAGAGAGAAAGGAGACAAATTGTCCGAGGCTCAGTGTGACATGGTGCCGATCTTGTGATGGAGAGTTGTCTCGCTGCGGTCAATTCTAAAGTGAGCGCGGTCAATGCGAGGATTTCCGTCTGGGATCCGCGAGGTGGTTACGCATTCATTCTGGGCTGATTCTAATCTACCAGCTGAATACTGTATTATATGAAAAGCACAGATTTCTCGTCACATTGGTTCACCTGTGACTCCCTTTCTCCTAGCAATGGCTTACTGATCATCGGCATGCGTGAACGACACAGCCTGTGATGATGGGAATCGGTAGATCGTCGCGCCCATTCTGATAAACCTGAATCACCGTCTTGCTACCAATCGGTGTCTCGTTACAAAGCCGGAATGCAGGTAGTAAGTCGTTCGACATCCAAACCCAGACACGGGGGGAATGGTGTGGATTCGCACAAAGTCCCATGGCCTGGCCTGACTCAAAAGAGAGCAACCCGCTGGTGATGAGAGTCGGTAAAAACTGCGATCCCAGCTTCGAGCAGGCCGAAACCTGTGCCGTGCCGAGAGTCCGTCGTTTGCCAAGGCCAGACTTATAAGTAGATATTAAGTTCATGAAGCCGACGGTCAAACGTACCCATGATCCGGAGGATATGCAAGATACACGACGAGCGATTCGAATGGAGACCGACCGTGCAAAGTTACGCCCTAGGGAGTAAGCGAGACTGAGTAGTTGCCAAGTGCATAGGAGAGACATGTGTCACGGTGTAAATGGCGTTTGGACGGATTACACTGCGGCAGTGACCGGACTTGACGGAGAATGGAGACCATAGCTGCCAACTGCTAGCAAAGACATTTTCAGATCCCACCGTTTCCTCTTCAGATCTCGCGGATAACTACGGCTGCAAGACAAGTCAATTGAGCGGTCCGAAACTTGCTCAAAGAACTAGTTTTGGTGCGCCGTGATGATCTTAATAACCTAGAAAGGAAATTCGCGGAGGATTTTAGCTGGCGACTTTATGTAATCACTGCCGTGACACAGCGTCGGCTTTGCAACTTGGCTGGAAACGCTTAGCACGCCTATCTTCCTATCAACCGCATTAATTACTGTAGGAGCAGTGCCAGTA
>JBBPLE010000388.1:0-31872 GCA_038089675.1 Boletales sp. KT-2023b | reverse complement strand
AGGGTATCAAGGGGGGAGAAGGGTTCTAAATGGGTGTGAAGGGGGGTAAGAAGGTGGGGGGTTTCAAGGAGGAGCATAAGGGAGGACTGTTCAGTGATGGGGAATGGGTCAGGGCGGATATGTTGAGCATAAAGAGGTAATTCGACTGAGATGACTGGGTTTGGATCAAGGGTGGGGAGATGTAGAGGGGGAGATGTCGGTTGGGGAATGCCCAGGTTGTAATTAGTGGAATCGAGGCCTTGGATACAATAGAGTAGGGGGGTGGTCCAGCTGGTGGTAGCAGTGGTGGTACAGAGGATGGAGAAGGGAAGACGTGAGGGTGGAGAGTTTTATACTCGGATAGGATTTCCTTGGCATGGTTAAACTCCAATTCAGGTAACCAGGAGTCTTCTTTGGCCGAATATCCCTTCCAGCAGACTAGGAATTTTTGGTTGTTTGGGGTTCCATGATGTTGGATTATCTTTTCCATTTCGTATTCCTCTTCCCTGTTGATAAGGTCAGGTGGAGGGGAGGGGAAGTTCAGTCCATGTACGTCATTTTTGCGATAGGGCGATAACAGGAAAGCATGGAAGACTGGGTGTATTTTCCACGTGTGTGGGAGACAGAGTTTATAGGTAAGGGAAGAGAGGACCTGGGTAATGGTAAATGGGCCTTCTCACTTGGGGGTGAACTTCAGATGGGAGATAAGGTGTTTTAGATTTCAGGCTTCTAGCCAAACCTTGTCGCCTTTATGGAAAGGAGTGAATTTTCCATGGAAACGGGATTTCATGACTTGTCTGGCAAGTTCGTGGGCCACTAGGGCTTTGTCTCTAGCTGTGGAGAGGAGTTTCAGTTGTTCTTCAACTGCAGGGAGGTTGGTCTCAGCAATAATAGTGGGGAGGGGGCAAGGTTCAAATCCCATCATGAGGAAGAATGGGGACTTATTGGTGATGGAGTGGGGGTGGTGATTGTGTGCGAATTCGGCATGAGAGATGAGGTTGGACCATGTGAAAGGGGAATTGCCACAGAAGATTCAAAGGTAGGTTTCCACTTCTTGGTTTACCTGCTTGGTTTCTCCATCGGATTGAGAATGATATGCCATGGAGAGGGAGAGGTTATATCCGAGGAGTTGTCTGAGTTCTTTTGCAAAAGAGGAGGCAAACTGGGGTCCACAATCCAAGATGATTTTGTTGTATAGGCCAAACCGAGTGTAGACTTTGTGAAAGAAAAAGGAGGCAATTCCTTTGGTGAAGACAGATTTCTTGGTAGGACAGAGAATCACCCCCTTAGTAAGCCCATGGTCGACCACGACCAAGAGACTGTCAAAGCTGGAGGAGATGGGGAGGTCTGTGATGAGGTCGCAAGAGATCTGTCGAAAGGGGATAGGGGAGGAAGAAACAATGGGGGAGAGGGGTGGGGAGGTGGGATGGGTGTTCGCTTTCGAGGATTGACAAGGGGTGCATCCCTCGACATATTTTCACACAAACTGAGTGAGGCCAGGCCACCAAAACTCAGCAGCGACAAGTTGATGAGTTTTAAGATATCCAGGATGACCAGTGGAGGTGTGATCATGGTGTCGTTCAACAATGGAGCAGCGAAGGTCAGGAGGAACATAGATACATCCTTGGAAGGTGAGGACGCCAGCGTCGTATTGCCAGTTGGAGAGACGAGAGTGGAATCGGGTGGGGATGTCACCAGTGGTAGTGCGTAACGCATCAAGGACAAGGGGATCAGAAGTGGAGGAAGCAGCCAGTTTGGTTTGCAAAGAGGTGTTGATGAGGTTGACAAAGAGAGTGTCAGGAAGGAGGGTTACATTGTCATTATCCTCATCGGTCGGTGGGAGGAGGTCTGGGCGGTGAGAGAGGGCATTGGGTACGGCAAGGGAGGAACCAGGGACATGGGTCAGGTGGAGGTCAAAGTCTGAGATGTCAAGCAGCCAATGAGCCTGTCGTCGGTTGAGTTTCTGAGGTTGGCAAAAGTATGTGAGGTTTTTGTGGTCGGTGAAAACTTCGACAGGGAAAGGTGATCCATGGAGGTAATGGCACCAGGCTTTGAGACCTTGAATGACGGCGAGAAGTTCCCTGTCATAGATGTCATAATTTTGTTCAGTGGAGGAGAAGGATTGAGAGAGATAGGAACATGGATGCCAATCTCCATTGGCGTCAGTTTGAAGAAGGACTCCACTGGAAGCGTATTTGGAAGCATCAGTGGCAATGGCAAAGGGGCGGGTGGGGTCTGGGAGATGGAGGATTGGATGACTAAGGAACAGTCGTTTGAGTTTGTTGAAGGATTGTTGGCAACTGGGAGACCAGTCCCAGGGTTGGTTTTTCTTTGTAAGGTCAAGGAGGGGGCAAGCGATGTTGGAGTAGTTGGTGATGAATCGTCAATAGAAGTTAGCAAACCCTAAGAAGGAGTGGACGTCTTTGACTTTGGCAGGGGTTGGCCATTCACAAATACCATCCAGTTTCACTGGGTCCATGGCGAGCTCATCAGGTCATACGATCATCCCAAGGTATTCAACCTCATTGGTAGCAAACATGCATTTTTCAAGTTTAAGGTGAAGGTCTAACTCAGTCATGCATTGGAGTACTCGTTTGGTTCGCTCCTTGTGGGTTTTGGCATCAGGGGAGAAGATGAGGAGGTCATCCATATAGATGACCAGCCATTCTTCTGCAATCATATCATGGAAGGAGTCGTTCATGAATCATTGGAAGGTGGCAGGGGAGTTGCAAAGACCAAAGAACATGACTGTTGGTTTGAACAGTCCTTTGTGGGTGATGAATGCCGCTTTCCATTGATGACCATCTTGGATATGGACATTGTTGTACCCCCATCGAACATCGAATTTGGTAAAGGTCTTGGCACCCTTAAGTTTATCGATGAGGTTGGATATGAGGGGAAGGGGATAGGTGTCGTGGATGGTGTGTTCATTGACGTAGCGATAGTCTTGGCAGGGTCTGAGGCCACCATCCTTCTTTTTAACAAAGAAGAAGGGAGTGGCTTGGGGGGAGTTGGATGAATGAATCTTTCCTGCCTTGAGGTTCTTGTCGAGGAATGCTTCGGTAGCAGCTTTTTTGTCAGGGGAAAGGGGGTAGAGTTTGCCAACTTTCAGGGTGAAGGAGTTGTCGAGATTGATTTCATGGTCATAGAGTTGGCTAGGGGGTACATGGTCAGTTGCTTCTTTTGAGAAGACAAAGGCGAAGGAGGAGTATTCGGGTGGGAGGGTTGCCTTTGGTTTGGCTTTTTCAGCAGCTATAGCTAGCTCAGTTGCTGTTGTAATTTTGGCAATGGTGGTGGAGGGGATAAAGCGAGATCCGCAGCACATGATCTGATTGATGATTCGATTGTCATTGGCTCGTTGGAGGTACTGGGCTTCAGTGTCTTTCTTCATGTAGTCATAGAGATGTCTGTCCCAGACGGAATCGACTTGTACATGTTGGGGTGGGTGAGGGGTTGGTGTCTGGGGGGTAGGAGTTGGTTTGGTACAGTTGTAGTACAATTCCTGGGATTGATTGGAGTCGAGGGAAATGGATAGTTCTCGCTTGATCCAGTCGATGGTGGGGTTGGCTTGTCTAAGCCAGGGGAGTCCAAGGATTATGTTCTCCTTTCCACAGTTAAGGATGTAGAACATGACATGGTGCATGAGCTGTCCAATGCGGACATAGAGTGTGGTGGAAAAACAGATAAGACCATTCTTGTTCAAGGATTGGTCGATGTTTTTAACAGCGATGGGAGAGGGGAGTCGTTCTTTTGGGAGACAATGTTTTTGAACAAAGTCCCAATTGATGCAAGAGATTTGTGCTCCAGAGTCAATGAGAGCACGAGTTCCAACGGCTTTTAAGTGTGATGGTTCGACAATTTCAATGGGGATTTGCATAGACTGTTTGGTAATCGACAATACAAGTACAGGAGTGCACGTAAAAGAGGGAGAGCCTTGCGTTGGGGAAGGTCTCCGTTCTAAAAATCCTCATTGGAAGGTATGAAGGAGATTCTTGCTACGGTTTCTTCTTCATCATTGTCCTCAACTTCTACTAATCTTGGGACTTCTTTGACTTTCCTAACCTTCTTTTCTCTGGTCTTCTTTGACTGAGAAGGAAAGTTTGGGCATTTGCCTGAGAGGTGTCCAGGTTTTCAACAGTGGAAACAGAGTCCTTTGGTGATACAGCATTTTCATTCTTCTGGGGTTAACTTAGATACTTTGATAGCATCAATGTCCATGGCATCAGGGTCTTTCTGGGGGTGGGAGGAGGAGGAGGAGGAGAATGAATGGTAGGGGGAGTTGGTCTTGCTTCGTTTTGCCAAGTCATCAGCTCTTCCCCATTGGGTGAGGAAGTGGGTGGCTTTGGCATACCATTTGTCAATTTTGGTGGGGATGGTGTCCATAGACATGATGCGACGCATGAGTTTGGTGTAGATGCCGGTGGAGAAGTATCCAATGAGAACGTTTTGGTCAGTGATCCCACAGATCTGGACATGGTTCCAGAATTCGGAGATGTATTTGGTGAGATTGGAGAGGGAGGGTTTTCCTTCCATCTTGGTGGATGAAAGCCAGGTGATAGAGAGGGCAATGGTGTCTTTGTGTTTGAAGGTGGTGTTGAACTCTGTGATAAAGTTCGCGTAGGTTCCAAAGCCTTTGTTTGTGTTGAGAGCGGCTTTTTGGAAGGAGGAGGCCCAAGTAAGAGCAGCTCCTTTAGTCATATATGAGAGAGCGAAGGCGATCTTCTTGGCGTCGGTGGTATAGACTTTTTCATTGATAAGGAGGTAGGTTCAGACAGAGTCCAACCAGATCATGGCTTTGGTATAGTTGCCATCAAAGTTTTTGGGGGCACCAATGCGAAGTTCGACTGGTTTCGAGGTCATGGTGGAATGAGGTGGCTGTGGGGGGAGGAAAGGGGGAAGTGGGTGTGAGGGAATGAACTGACGAGGGGGAATGGGAGTGGAGGATGGGGGAGGGAGGAGGAGAGGTCTAGTTATGGTGGGGGTGGGGAGAGGTGGTGTTGGTTCCCTAGGAGAGATGTCTGGAGCAGGAGCAAAGGTTTCTTCATCTGAAGGTTCAGTGGAGGGGGGGGATTCAGAGGGGACTCAATAAGAGCATCATAGTGCCCATTCAAGGGCTCCTGGTGTTCGAGGGGAGGAAATGGTGAGAGACTACAGTGATGGTAGCTCGAAAAGAGGAGCTTAGTCCTTTTTGTTACACTTGGTCCAGGTAGGAACAAGCGTAGGCTCAAAGAACTAACAATGGATCAAGGGTTCGAAGGATTTGGACAAGGAAGCTTGCTGAATAGTCAAGGGAGTCATCTGATGATGATGTCGATGAAGGAGTTTGAGGGAGTCGTCCAATGATGATGTTGACGAAGGAGTTCGAGGGAGTCATCCAACGATTGTGTTGACAAGGAGGTTCAAAGGGGGTCATCCGATGATAAAGTCAACAAATGGGTTCAAGGAGGTCAAGATAGAATTGAGCAGGACTAAGCTGAGGATACATCGAGTGGAGTGATGGCTTAAGTACTGCAAAGAATAGAAACTGATAGAAGGTCATGGAAGGTTTGTTACTAAGCAAAGAAAGATAGAACCTTCCATGAGAAATCGAAGCGTAGATAACAAAAATAGAGAAGCAGAAATGAAAGGTGTGCAACAAACATGTTGCATGTTCTAGAGCACTCTAAAGAAAGTAAAGATACTGGGTTGGGCCAGTTCATCGTATCAACGAACAAGAAGAGAAAAGAAGTGAATTGTAACAGTAGAGGTGTCCTTTTGGGATGACCTGTTTGTCTTCATCTTCAACATAGCCCCCTGGTTGTCGCTTTTCTGGATGTCAACACTTAGATCACCATGGTAGTACATATGAATTGCACATTCAAGCTAAAGGTAGTATATTAGCAAGATTTCAATACAGTAAAATGACACATACCACAGTGCAAGAAAGTGCAAGTGCTCCTTTGATACCACAATGTTTCAGCATATATCAGTATCAATGCTTGATATATCAGGACATCTGGCACAAGCATGGATGTGAGAATGAGCAAGAAGCTGCAAAACAAAGGGAGAAAGAAATGCCTCTGATGGTGTAGAAGACTTGAGCCCACAATAGACGAAAGCCCAGTTTTTCAAGAGGCCTGCACACTTATCCACAGTAGGGATATCATTTGCAGGGGGATTGATACCAGGTGCAAGGTAGTGTGTGATAAGCGCAATTGCCATGGAACCGAAGTTGCTGCACCATAGACTGAGGCATCAAGTGGCCTACAAAGTGAAAGCTAAGCACAGATTCTACATTGGATAAAAGACTTACAAGATTAAAGATAGGTGTGCTGGGGCATATTGCAGACTTGTCTGGGAAGTCAGGGATGATAGAAGAGACAATAGCACAAAGTACTCCCATAAGGTCTTGGTCTGGGATGATCCAAGGGTCAGGTTGGTCACCAGCCCATGTGATAAGAGCCAGAAGGATATGTTTTGTCCACTTCCTATCCTCTTGCAACTCAGAGGGCAGGTCACTGTTAATGAAATGGGTTTGTCCACTCCTCATAGTGCTTGTCCTGACAGAAGTTGTCTGACTTGGCATCAAATCAGGTGGTATGACTGCTCAAACAATGTCAGCACCACTTTTGCCACTGTTGCCAGCCCTCACTTTCTTTGCAGGTGGTCCAACCTTGATATCGGTCTAAAAATAATTAGTATAATGCTCGTGTAGATTTAGGAACCAATCTTTGTGGTTTTTCACTGCTGTCCATAGTCAACATCAGATGTCTCATCATCAATGTCAGATGTGTCAGATGCAATAACATATTGTGGCTTATCGTAGCTGTCATGCTTGCACTTTGTGCTAGCATGGACACACTTGGTAATAGATGTCGTAAAATCGAGGTCATCATCCAGACTGGCAACATGTGCCACTGCCACCTATTGGATGCTGACTGTAGATGAGCATAATATTCAAGGTGAGAGGCTTACTGTGTGATCACTGGCAGGAAGGTTCTGGATAGCTAATGCAGATGCCAGTGGTGTGAACCTGAAGGAGGAAGCATGCGAGGTCAAGGAAGGAGTGGCAGAGGTGGGTGGTTGTTGGAATGAGCTTGAGGTGGTGGAGTTTGGAGGCATCACAGGGCCTGTACCTGAGATACTGTTGGCCCATGTATCAACAGTGTTGCACAGAGCATTGAGCCTATTGGGAGTACTGATTTTATGTATATGATTGATCCAGAGCAAGGTTGATTCAGTGAGAAGTAACATTGTGACAAAGGATGGACTTATGGTGGTGGAAATTTTCCTTGTTTGAATGAGGAATGTGGCATGTCATTCCTCATGTAAAACACACCCTCCCTCTTAAGTGCACGGCTTGGGGCTGCCATGATTGCTGGACTCCCAGGCCTGTTGGACTCACTGAGGTCTTCAGTGTCTGTGGGTACCATATGGTAGGTCATTTCCACATCTGATTTACTATCAAACCATTGCCCAGATGCTCATGCAAAAATCAGCTTACTTTTAGTGCAAGCCATGCCTGGGAAGTGTGCTTGACTCAACCACACTTTTGGCCCCACTTCCTTTGCTTTTGGGGTCTCTTCCAGGGACCACTCGACCTTGTCAGCTGTGACCATAATATTAGTGCAAGCCATGCCTGGGACCCATGCTTGACTTGACCACACGTTTGGCCCAACTTCTTTCGCTCTCAGAGTCTCTTGCAGGGACTGCTCAACCTCATCATTCACAGCCATCTGGTGAGGGTCTGCTTGGGCCATGACTGAACTACTATTAACCTCTTTCCAGACATCAACAAGGTAAAAATCCTCACCATTAGCCTGAGCCATGTCTGAGACATTGGTAGCAGGCCTTGCTTGATTCAGCCTCACCCTTGGCCTGACAGGCTTTGCTTGGGCAGCTTCTTGCATGGACTGTTGAGCCAACATGATGGCCTCCATCTCACTGACATGAGCATGACCTTGCTGAACAGTTGCTGCACGTGCCTCTTTGAGGGCTTTTGCCTGCATATCGTTGGCCTTTTTCTCTTGTGGGCTGCATCATTTTCCTTGCAAGTCCAGAAGCACTTGCCCAGGATGCAGATTGGCCTTTTCTCGATGTGGACATTTACTACCCAAGGAGCTATCTGCTGGCATTGAGTCATGGTGTATGAGGGATGGTGGGAGACAAAACCAACCATTCATAAGGTAAGCCTTCCCCAATTTATTGAAATCTTATTCATGAGTGCTGCCTAGCCACCTGCCCTGAAACCTAACCAGTCACACCATCCGAACAGTTGGTTTATGATGCCACCTGCCCAACTTTCCACTGGGCAAAGACCAGTGCACAGTACCTTTAATCCCCTCCAGTATCCTTGTAATGAGCCTGGTTGTAACCACTGGTTCGGAAACCTTTCAGGACTCACCAAACACAGGCAAATGATCCATCCTGCTTTCCTGCATCCCCACTGGCTGGACCTTGCAAAGTTACCTCCTGTTTACACTTTGCCTGCCAGCCAGGCATTGGACTTTGACCCCTCATTTACTGAACCTGGGTTGGATGAGATCCCTGAAGACAGCATGGCCCAATCCAAAGAGTTAAATGCCCAGTTTCTGGGACAGGGCAGCAAGCTGTACTGCAATTATCATATGGGATTGAATGGTAAGTACTACACATGAATGACACTGAGACTATCTAAATAATATATCATCTTGTTTGCAGCACGCAAATGTGATGCTGCTGGCCAATTCCTTCCTGATGATGCCCCACTGCCACCACATCCCTGGAAATCCTCCAATGATTGGACTTCATTCCGCAGTTGTGTGGAATTTGAGCTTGCTGACTTTATTTTCTCTGACACAGAAATGCCAGCCAAAAAAATCAATAAGTTGCTCAAGATCATTGCTGCCTTGCAACTCGACTTGGGTGGACACCCACTATTCGCCAATCATACCAATCTTTACAACATCATTGACAATACTTGCATGGGAGACATACAGTGGGAGAATTTTACAGTGTGGCATGAGGCATGTGTGGGAGACCACAAGCAAATCGAGCAGGCTATGGTGCCATGGATGTTTGATACTTATGACGTGTGGTATCAGGACCCACATCAGGTGGTTCACAACTTGCTTGGCCATGCCAGATTTGCCAAAGAAATGGACTATGTTCCATACCACGAGTACGATGCCATGGATGACATGCAGTGCTGGCAGGATTTTATGTCAGGTGATTGGGCATGGAGCAAGGCAGTATGTTATCTGAATCTGTATGTCCCAGCTTCAAATTAATTCCATCCTCAGGACAGAATTGTCAGTGATGATCTGATGACTACTGGGGCCACATTGGTTCCTATCTCGGTAGTGACAAGATGACCACCTCAGTGGCAACTGGACAAAATGACTATTATCTGCTATACCTATCCATTGGTAATGTGCAGAACACTATTCACTGTGCACATTGCAATGCTGTTGTCCTGATTGGATTTTTGGCCATGCCAAAAAGTATGTCATTTTACTGACTCCCATTTGTCTGTTAATGATACATTGTTAGTGACAAGAGAGAACACAAGCACATCTGAATTTCGCAAATTCAAGAGACAACTTTTTCATTCATCACTTAGCTGCATCCTCTTTTCCCTTCATTCAGCTATGAAAGTCCCTGAAGTAGTGCTCTTTGGGGATAGCTATTACTGACATGTGATATATTCACTTGCAGCCTACATTGCCAACTATGAGGAACAGGTTATACTATCATGTATAGTGCACAATTGGTGTGCAAAGTGCCTTGCATACCGGGAGAATCTTGATGAGGATGCTTTGCAATGTATGCATGAACATGCTGATCTATTGGTCAAAGAATTTGATGCACAGAAACTACAGGACAAATATGGGATTGCTGCTGATATCATAGTAGGTTCATTTGAATGCTATTGTATGTTTTAGTGGCTAATCAAGGATAGCCATTCACGAATGACTTTCCACATGCAGATATCCACCAGATGATTTTGCCTGATATCCTTCATCAACTCATCAAGGGCAGCTTCAAGGATCACTTGGTAGACTGGGTCGAAAGATATCTAATCTGTACACATGGCAAAACAGTGGCTGAGAAGATACTTGATGAGATTGATCATCGGTAGGCATCCAAACTGTAGTGTCCTGTCATGTTCTCTGACTCATAGCTCAGGATTGCTGTTGTTGCATCATTTACAGGACTGTGGTGGTTCCCTCAAGGCTGCCACTTCAAGCAATGGACCAGGGACAATTCCAAAGGACTGATGAAAGTATACCAATTTCTTTTTTTCTTTGGGATTTATTATTGATTCCTGTGTTTTTAGGTTTATATCACAGCCATTCAAGGTTTTGTGCCAAGGGACATTGTTCGCATATTCTGTGCATTTCTCAGGTTTTGCTATCTTGTCCACCACAATTTTATTACAGAGAAGACACTTACTGACATTGATGATGCACTTGAACGCTTTCATCAGTATCATGAAGCATTCCATACAGCTGGGGTAGTCGACTCATTTTCACTCCCCTGGCAACACTCCATGAAACACTATCACTACCTCATCCACCAGTTTGATGCCCCCAATGGGCTATGTTCCTCAATAACCGAGTCGAAACATGTCAAGGCGGTCAAAAAGCCCTATTGGCACACCAACCACTTCCAGGCTCTTGGGCAAATTGCATTGATCAACCAAAGACTTGACAAGCTTGCAGCTGCTCATACTGATTTTTTGGAGTGGGGTATGCTTGAGGGGACATGTCTATTCAACATACTCAAGACATTAGGTATGGGGACAGTTTATCAATCTCTTTTTGTCTCTAACTACAGCATAGGGCAAGTTGGCAACAACTCAGGCCATGATCAGAGCAACCACATGGAAGAAAATCTCAGGGAACCCATGGATGCTACAGAACTGACAGCTAACTATGAGGATGATGAAGGTGATGTAGTTGATGCCCCCATGGCAATCAATGCACATGTGTCCTTAGCCTGTTTGTCCAACCTTGATATTCATCCATGATTCAAAGCTAATTTCTCTGAGAATGTAAGGGCTGTGCAAAGAATATGTCCAACTTAGTGGTGGAACTTGACATTCCACTGCTCCCAGATCTCTTACAGCACTTTCTTCATTTACAGGCCAACCCAGAGGATGCTCACAACCCTGAAGACATTCCTCTTGATGAATGCCCACACTACATGGGTAAGGTATACATACACAACTCAGCAAGTTCAACATTCTTTGCTCCCAGCGACCTCAGTGGTATTCATGGCATGCGCTGTGAATATATTCATACCACCCCCATGTGGAGGAATGAAGGGCCACATTTTGACTGTGTTTTTGTTGTGACAGATCCACAGGCCGAAGGCATGCATGGGATGGATATTGCATGAATTTTGTGCTTCCTTTCATTCAATGGTTTAGGCAGAGAGCATCGTTGTGCTGTCATCCACTGGTTCAACCATGTAGGAGATGGCCCTGATGAAGATACTGGCATGTGGATTGTCCGCCCAAGCTACTACACACACAATAACTGAAACCTCACTGTCATCCATATTGATACTATTTATTGTGTGGCACACCTAATTCCCGTCTATTCTGCCCAAAGTGTGGATCTAAAAATCATCAAGCCTCATCAGTCATACAACATCTTTCAAACATTCTATGTGAACAAGTTTGTGGACCACCATGCATTTGAAATTGCATTCTAGTCCAGCTTTAGCTCTCAGGTGATACTTCAAATTGCCCATGGTTTTGAGATGACCATGCACACATCGAGCATGAGGGGGAATTGAGCAGGCATACAATCTTGAAGACATGTGCTCTAGCATTGAGGTGATTGTGTTGGCGGCTGCAGATTATCTCAATGGCCATCAAAGACATCCAAGTGATTGTTAGAATGGATCAGCAAACATGTAGAACGATGAGGATGCAGTGGAGACAGGCCATAATTACCAAAAGCAGAGTATGTATATATGATGAGCAAGTGAGTCTTATGTCTAGTTTGTCTAGTTTGTCTATTCAGTCTTCTCAACTTGAATTGCAATTTCAGCTTGTCAAAAATAGTACAGATAGAGCAAAAAGGACTGGTAGTGACAAACATAGCCGAAAAAGCCAAACAGGTGTCGGTTACCAGTTTGCAATTCCCTGATGTGATACAGCATTTGGTGACTCCACCACTGTGGTGGCAATGCTGATAAACACTCAAAACTTTTGTGTCTGTTTCAAGTGACTTGAAAGTTGAAAAACAAACACAAAAAGGCATATCAATACACATGGTAATGACCATCATCTATATATTGATTACTACACCTCTGCATTCACCTCATCTGAGTTGCTATTCCTGTCATATTGCATGTGCCAGAGCTTCTTCATGCACCATCATTTTTATGTGTTTTGTTGCCATTGCCAGGTCTCAGATCAAAGCCACACCATTTTTGGCATATCTTGCATGTCAATTACAAGATATGATCATACAGAAACACTCTTGAGCAGCATTGCACTGGCATGTTATCCACACTATATTTTGCATGCCAAACATTATGAATGTTGAGCTGGGACCTTCCTACATCTATTCTATTCCAGTGGTTTTTGGTGCATGCTGAGGCTTATCTAGTTACTAAGAGATGGAATAGTGCATTTCACTTTAAAAAACACAAATTTATGAATTATTATGTTGAACAATACTTCAGCTCTCAGAGCACAGTATGTAGCAAGACTATATATCTAAGTCAGGAAGGCATTGTTTGGTGTGATGTGGCCAAAAATGATGTGCTACTAGTTGTTGTTTCAAGTGCTGATGAATGACTGTACTTGGTACCAGCTGGTGTGTAGATGTAAGGACACCAGAAACCATCAAATGGATATAAACAAAATATAGACAACCAACCATGTGCATACATCATGTATTGGAAGGCATCATCCCCAATGAGGAATGTGGCCTGTTGAGGGCACATAGATGATTGTATGACAGCCATTGCCAACAACAAATGGGGCAGATCTGCAAGCATCAGCAATACCAGTGACCAGAGAGGAAAAGCAGGGAGAGACAATTGACAAAGGAAGCAAAGAAAAATGAAGTGACATATTCATTGTCAGTGTCCAGCATGCCTTGAAGACTGTAAGGCCTCACACAACCCTGAATGCAGGGCTCTACCTTCTTTGACTCTCATATCTGCTGCAACAAGTCATTGCCTCACCCAACAATCACCATCAACATCCATCCCAGGATGATTTCATCACAGGGGATTGACCCATGGGTCATGTTTAAAAGATACAGTGAGTGGGTGCACATGAAGTGAGAGGATGCAGTGTATGTGAGGGGCACATTGAGAGTGTGCAAAGAGAGCAGCAACAGTTAGTCTGGTGACCAGACACATCTATGAGGCTTGTGGTGGGGGTAAATTTTGTTCACATTAATGGGGAGCATGGGTTTCCATGAGATAACACAAATTTGGCCATAGACAAGAGCACATGCTGTGGGATAAGCCTAGGATAACTACATAAGCAACATAATCTGTTGCCAATAGAGTCAATTGTCAATACAACCATGAATTGCACCATGTCTTCCAGATCTTTGGCAGAACAGCTGGGGATTGTAGATTTCTATGAGATAACACAAATTTGGATGTAGACATGATGCAGCATGACAAAGTGGTCACTATTCGTAACCACACTGTCAATGGGAAGAACTTCATCATTGTAAGGCAGTTCTCCTAATGGTTTCATGACTGTCTACCAGGGAAAGTTCAGGATAATTAAAGATTTTGTGCATGTTCAAGCAGGTAACACCATCATCCCACCCAACAATGTGTTACCCACCTTGATATTGTTTGCAGGTTCTCCGGGTTTGCATCAACTTCTGGTCTACTATTAGATATGCCACACTCAGGACATATTGTCAAAGACTTTCCAGAATCTACTCAGGAAATGGTAGAAGTGTGAACTAAACAATGCTACACACAATTTCAGCCCTCAGATCAATGAATGGTTGTTCATGATACATCTCTGATGTGTGTTTCTGCAACATTCTTGCTGAGATCCAACTGGTCTATATGTCATAGTATGAGATGTTTCTCCAGCTGACCATATAAACTGAGCAACAAAACCATTGCAATGTTTGCTAGTTTTGTAATGTGTACAATATAACAAGTCGTGGCGTGGGAATACCGCTTAGCACTGGTGGAGCGAAATGTAGGGATCACTCCTGGCTATCTATCGCACCCTGGGCCATGTGATTCGGCTAAGAGGCGGTGGAGATATGACCATTTTAAACCCACTATGTCATTGCAACAGTTTTGTTGCTGATATCAAGGGTATCATAAATTAGTATGAAGTGTATCCTCCTTTGGCCTTGATGACCTCCTCTACCCTCCTAGGCATGCTCTCAATTAACCTTTGACACTCTGCAACCTCTACCTTCTCCCATTCCACTTGTACTCTTTCCCAAAGTTCAGTTAGTCCTTTTGGTGGCTCTGGGTATTTTGCTAGCCTTCTTTTGAGCAAAAACCATAGGTGTTCTATGGGATTGAGGTCTGGGGACTGAGCTGGCCACACCATGACCTGAAATCCATGGTCAGCAAACCACTCCTTGGCCCTTTTGCTGGTATGCTTGGGATCATTGTCTTGTTGAAAAATGATATCATCTGGAGTTTTGCCATAAAACTCCAAGGTTTGCTGGAGTTCATCCTCCATAATCTGGATATAAAGGTCAGTGTCCATCCTACCATCAATCTTGCATGCCATGCCAACCTCTTCCCAAGTCATACAACCCCACATCATCAGAGACCCTCCTCCAAATTTGACTGTTCCCTGTACCAACCTATCACTTAAGCTTTCTCCTGCCTTTTTCCATGCCCATCTCTTGCCATCTGACCCAATACAATTGATTTTGGTCTCATCTGACCATACAACTTGCTTCCAATCCTCCACAGTCCAATGTTTATGACTTTCTGCAAAGTCAAGTCTAGCCTTCTTATGACTGGAAATAAGACAAGGGCATTTCTTCTTCACCACAGCCTTCATGCCTGCTTTCTTCAAGTGACAATGAACAGTCTGGGAAGAGATGCCATGGTTTTTGACATCCTGAAGAGCCTTGGTGACCTGGACAGCATTTTCAGCCCTTCCAGTTCCAATAAGATGGATAGCATGATGCATGTCAGTGGGTGTTATGAGGGAAGGATGACCGCCAGAGGATTTAGCCAGGTCAGGACAAAGTCTAGAGTGAATTCTGCTGATAGTGGAATGGTGGACACCAGTAGAATCAGATATTTGATGAGTAGATTGCCCCAAATCCAAGAAAGAAATGATTTGGTTGGTTTGAATAGGGGTTAGGGATTTCATGATGGTGGAAGTGAAACAAGAGTGATGTTTTGGTGTATTTGCATTGTGTTGAACTTATTCTAGGTCACATGACTCATTTATTATGTCAGCACCCATCAGAACATATCAAACTCACTCTATATTATATCAACAACAAAACTGTTGCAATGACATAGTGGGTTTAAAATGGTCATATCTCCACCGCCTCTCAGCCGAATCACATGACCCAGGGTGCGATAGATAGCCGGGAGTGATCCCTACATTTCGCTCCACCAGTGCTAAGCGGTATTCCCACGCCACGACTTGTTATATTGTACACATTACAAAACTAGCAAACATTGCAATGGTTTTGTTGCTCAGTGTAGCTCATACTTTGGACATCCCAACAACTCAGACTCTTGACAAACCCACATACCATCAACAGGTGTCACCAATATTTTTAGGCCAGCAGGCTGTTCAGAGTAAGGTATTTCTCCTCATTCTGCTACTGGGATCAAGGATGAGATGGAAGTGCTTGTGACTGGATTGGAAGTACACTTGGCAATGTTTGTTGATTGATCACTTGCCTTGACTGGATTACCAAGCAACTGGTAGGAGTTGGATCACCTCCTGGGATTTGGCATCACTGACAGTTGAATCTTTAGGCTTAGATGACCCTGACTGTTATGTTTTGCTGATACAATAGACTGGCCCAACCTGGTACTTCTTTTCCTTAGAGTGCTCTAGAACATACAACATGTTTGCTGCACACTTTTCATTTCCATCTTCTATTCTTGTTATTGTTACCTTGTTTCTTCTCTTGGAACATTCTATCTTTATTTCACATAGTCACAAGCATTCTATGACATTCCATCAACTTCTATCTTTGCAGTACTTAAACTGCTGTCATACTTGATGTATCTCTAGCTTAGTCCTGCTCAGTCTTACCTCACTCCCCTCAAACCTCCCTAACATCTTGACAACTTTATTGTTGGATAATTTCTCTGATACTTCATCAACATTACCATTGGATGACCCCCTTGATTCTTCATCAACTCTATCATCAGGCAAACCTTTGACTCTCCAGCAAGCATTCCACTTGCCCATCCTTGAACCTTTGACTTCACTGTTAGTTCTTTGAGCCTATGCTTGTTCCTACCTGGACCAGGTGTAACACTGACTAACATCCTTTCTCTGATTGGAACCACAGAAAGCCATTGGTTGCTCCAACTTCAACAAGCCAGTATTAGTGGATCTCAAAGCTCAAGTTAGAACTGAGCAGAACACCAGAACCTGGTTGAGTATTGCAAGAAATGCCTGTACCTACTGTTGTACATTTTGCAGGATTTATAGTCATGTGTATTAGAGTAGAATCTTGCAAGATCTGAGCGCAACTTTTAGATTATGTAATCAGCCTTAAAGCGCACCACCCAGAACATATCCCTTTTTGGTATGCTTGGGAATAACATATGTTCTACATACAACATATTTATTCAATTATTCACTCCCCCCCCTCTTTGGAATGTTTATACAGTCATCAATTGAATTATATATGATCATGAACACTTTGGACTGCTTGTATTGATGTACAATGGGTAGATAAGTAGAAATGACAAAAAACACAAAAAGCATTGGGAAATTTTATTCTACAGATAGAATGCTGTGGAAAAATGATTCTCAGGTCCCATGTACATATCCTAACAAAGCTGGAGAAGCTTAGCTCAAGGGGATATGTTCCTGAGAAGATATAAGTATATATACCTCCTACCCCTATATTACAAAAAAGTGATTCACATTTTTGATTGGCTAGGTAGATACCCATTGTGTTACACTTGGTCCAGGTAGGAACAAGCATAGACCTAACGATAATTGCCTAGGTCAAGGACAGGGGTAAAGGGTTACATACTAACATAAGTCAGGGACTCTGGAAATGAAGGTGAGGGGTTCTGGTGGATGAAGGTTCAATGGTTATGTCGGATGACATCAAAGGACTCCTAGAAGGATTGCAGAGGTTCTAGGTGGAGGGTATGAAGGACAATGATGAGGAAGCACTAAGGCCTATCTTAGGGATGACTCAAGAGGAGGACTGAGGGCTGAAGATGAAAACCTAAGGTAGGAATTGCTTAGAGCCTACTGTACATGGATGGCCAGTATTTATACTAGTAGGTGCCAGTCATACTGAGTCACCTTGAGTCAATGGATAGCCTCAGGGCTGCATAAACTAAGTATAGAGCTATGCAAGTCTGTGCTGAGGAGCTGTGATCAGAGGCTATGAATGATGATGGGAAAATAAAGGGAATAAATAATGCAGGCTGCACAAGTGGGAACATGTAGGAATATGATCAGAGATCTCTGAGTAAAAATAGATAGTAAGCATAAATAGACATGGTAAAGTCTAGAATGTGAAGGGAAATCAATGTTACCATGTTGCATAGTGATAGAATCAAAAGAAGACTGAGACAGATTGTCATGTAACAAGGAAAGAAAAGATAGGGGGGTATCACTGATCATAACATTACCCCCTTTGTATGGCAAAGCCACCAGATTTGCTTTAATCAAAGGTAATGTCCTCATTAGTGATGTCATCATTTTGATTCCAGGCATCCTCATTTCCCCATCCATTGTCCTGCCATCCATGGTAGTAGTTGTCACAGCCAATGTGATGTTTGTGGAGGGAGCTGCATTTTTCACAGCCATGATGGTTGATGGTGGGGACATTATCAGGGTCCATTCCCCAAGAATTGGTACATTGGGGGCAGGGGCAGCTAGGCCAGGAGTGACAGGAGTGTCCCAGGGCATGTTGTTGACAGTGGTCACATCGGTAGTGATGGCAATCCAGAGTTCTATGGCTGCGGTGTCAGTGTTGATTGCAATGGGAGAGGTTGGTAGTGGGGGAAGTGGATGGGGTCACCTATGGTTCATTCCAGTTGGTGGTTGCACCATGCAGAGTCCAATGGTACATGAGGGTGAGGGGTGGGTGGTCAGATGAGGTGGAGGTGGCAGGCAGGAGTGTGGTGCCTGGATATGTCCAGGAGCGCAGCCACAGCTTATAGACTGGTGGAGGTGTGGCAGGGGTGGAAGTTGGTGGTGACAGGGGAGATGTTCTTCTGGTTAGGATGGGGTGTGTTGGCATGATGAAAGGGGGTGATGGAAGTAAGAAAGTTGATGAGGGAGGGGGGAATTCAGGGAATAAATATAGGGGAACCATAGAGGTACCACCTTTGGTCATTGGCAATGAGATTCTGGGTGATCCCTGTTACAACTTCCACAATGGTTCTGTAGGGAATGATATGCTTGATCATGTGACTGAAGCCTAAATGATGGAGATTATCCAGGGATTTCTCCCTGAGTTGTCCCATGACAGTCCAAAGGGGGGTGTCTGTTGCTTGATATGTGAGGGTGAGAGTGTTACAATTGGTGATACCCTCCTATCTTTTCTTTCCTTGTTACATAATAATCTGTCTCAGTCTTCTTTTGATTCTATTACTATGCGACACGGTAACATTGATATCCCTTCATGTTCTAGACTTTACCGTGTCTACTTACACCTATTATCTATTTTTATTTAGAAACCCTTGATCACTTTCCTATGCATTTCCACTCACACAGCCTGCACTATTTACATATTCTCTACTTTCCCATCATCACCATAGCCTCTGATTGCAGCACCTTAGCACAGTCTTGCACAGGACTATACTTAGTTTACACAGCCATAAGGCTATCTGTTGACTCTAGGTGACTCAGTATGACTGGTACCTCTTAGTATAAATACTGCTCACTCATGTACAGTAAAACCCAAGCAATTCCTACCTTAGGTTTTTGCCTTCACCCTCAGTCCTCCTCTTGAGTCATCCCTAAGCTAGGCCTTAGTGCCTCCTTATTGTTGACCTTCATATCCACCACCTAGAACCTCTGCAATCCTTCTAGGAGTTCCTTGACATCATCTGATGTAACCTCAAACCTTTGTCCACCAGAACCCTTAGTCTTCATTTCTGGAGTCCCTGACTTATGTCAGTATATAACCCTTGGCCCCTGTTCTTGACCTAGGCGATTTTTGTTAGGTCTATGCTTGTTCCTATCCAAACCAAGTGTAACAAAAGGAATTGCTTTCTCTTTGATAGGACTACTATCTAGTAGATCCCACCATTTCCCACCAGTGCCCCAGAAACCCTAGGCCTTTGGGCAACCTTTACACCCCAGATTCATGCTTCTACCAGGAATGTGTTCAAGAAACCCACCCCTCAGACTCAGACTCTTTGTACCACCCCACCCCAGTACCCACAGATGTAGAGGACAAAGACATCCATATCCCTGCTGAAGAAAACCCCCTAGACACCCATCTCTCCCATGAACTCTTGTTCCAGCTATCCTTAATTAGGGTACCCACACTGCCCTCTCCACTATTACTCACACAACACCTCCACTTCACTGGAGGAACCATCTCATCCACAGTCACACCCACACCCACACCACACCACAGCCTCAGACCCTGCCTCCATTTCTCCCACCCATGGAACCATCATCCCCAGCACCCTCAGTAACCATGAGCAACCAAAGCTATCCCACCAAAGCTATAGAACTATGCATCGCTCCCTCTGATCATTTTGATGGAAACTATGCCACAGCCAAAGCTTGGATAGCATCAGTTGCATTCAACTTCATGGTCAATGAAGAAGTATACAACACAGACACCAAGCAAGTGGCTTATGCTCTCTCATATATGACCAAGGGGTCTGCTACCACTTGGGCAGCAACCTTTCATAGCAAAGTCCTTGTAGACAAAACTGAAGTCAAATGGGATGACTTCAAAAAAGAGTTTGAAGCCACATTCTACCATCATGACAGCAAAGCTGTATCCATCACCACCCTTAATTCTCTGTACATGAAGGAACATTCTATAGCTGACCTCACCCAATACATTGCCGAATTCAGAAACCATGTACAGATCTCTGAAATCTCTGATGAAAATATCCTAATCAAGTACTTTGCCACTGGCATTATGGTAAACCTCATGAAGCAGATCATATCTATGGACACTGTACCAACCAAGATCAAAGAATGGTACAACAAGGCTGTTCACTTCCTCAGCCAATTCCAGAAAGCTGATGATATCACATGCTCCAGCCAGAACCCCTCCCATACTCCCTACCAATCCTTCCAATCCCACTTCCACAGTCAATCCACATATGACCCCAATGCCATGGATGTAGATGCCATTTGAGTAAGAAGGTTAACCCTGGAAGAATGCAAATGATGCTTCAAAAAAGGGTTATGCCTCTGATGCTGTCAACCCAGGCATAACACAAACAAATGTACCCAGTTCCCCAGCCACCCTACTCCTAGGACAGTTCACAAAACCACCACCACCACCTCCATTGAAGAACTCAAAGAATGCAACAACAACAACATGGAAGTCAACCATGTCTTGGGTTTTTAGAAAGGAGGTCCAATCCAACATAGGCCCCCTCCCCAACTAGATGTGCTCCTGTATTTACCTCTCAAAGTGATCAAAATGCTATTTATCTCCCTGTTTTGATCATGAGCACATCTCAAGATGTTGGAATCTGAGCACTGGTTGATTCCAGTGCAAACATCAGTTGCATCAATTGGCACTTTGCCAAAAGATGGAAACTCCCCTTAGAATGACTACCCACTCCTATCCCTGTTAGAAACATCAATCAAATCCAGAATCAGAATGGAGATATCAAATTCACCACTTACGTCCTGATCCACCTAGATAATGTCATTCAAAGAATCTGCTTCCACATAATGCACTGTGGAAGAGAAAACATTATTCTAGGACATCCCTGGTTAAAAAAAACCAACCCCACTATCAATTGGACCAAGGGAACAGTTTCTATTTCAGACAAACACAACCAAACCAAGGACCTCTACACTCCCAAAACATCCCTTCAATCCATGAATCATACTCCACTTAACCTTGACAGAAAGGAAAACCTCCTATGCTGATATCTTGACCAAGAGGGACCCTCAGATTTCTGTGAAAGAGCTATGATGAACTAAATCACCCACAGAGCAGCCCAGTTCAGATTTCAACACCCTTTTGGAGAAAACCATGTCTGGGCATTCACCACTGCCACTAAACTCACCATCAAACCCAAGGACACCAAAGACACCATCACCCTGCTCCCCAAATACAAGGAATTCAAGGAGGTCTTCTCAGAGAACACTGTCCATCACCTCCCCCCCTTTCGATCATATGACCATGAGATAAACTTAGACAAAACCTTCATACCTAAAGTCTCAAATATCTACCCCCTCACTCCTGAAGAACAAAAAGCAGCCAACAGCTTCATCAATGAGAACCTTAAATTTGGCAAAATTCATCCATCTAACTCCTTGCAAGCCTCCTGTTACAATTCATTTCTGCTTACTTCTTTGAATACAATAGACTGGCCCAACCTGGTACCTTTTGTTTTCTTTAGAGTGCTCTAGAACATGCAACATGTTCATCGCACACCTTTCATTTCTGCTCTTCTATTCTTGTTATCTATGCTTCTATTTCTCATGGAAGATTCTATCTTCAATTGCTTAGTAACAAACCTTCCATAACCTTCTATTAGTTTCCATTCTTCACAGTACTTAAGCTGTTGTTCTACTTGATGTATCCTCAGCTTAGTCCTGCTCAATCTTACCTTTGATCTCCTTGAACTCCTTCATCAACATCATCGTTGGATGGTTCTCTTGAACTCCTTCATTGACCTCATCATCAGACGAACCCCTTTGACCTTTCGGCAAGCATCCTTGTCTGAATATCTTGAACCCTTGACCCATAAATAGTTCTTTGAGCCTATGCTCATTCCTACCCAGACCAAGTGTAACAAAAGGACTAAGCTCCTTTTTTCGAGCTACCATTGCTGTAGTCTCTCACCATTTCCTCCCCTCGAACACCAGGAGCCCTTGAAAGGGCACTATGCCACTCTTATTGAGTCCCCTCAGAATCTCCCCCCTCCACTGAATACTCTGATGAAGAAACCTTCGCCCCTGCCCCAGATGTCTCTTCCAGGGAACCAACACCACCACTCCTCACCTCCACTGAAACCAGACCTCTCCTTCTTCCTCCCCCATCCTCTACTCCCATTCCCCCTCAACAGTTCGTTTCCTCACACCCACTTCCCCCCTTCCTTCCCCCACAGCCACCCCATTCCACCATGATCTCAAAACCAGTTGAACTTTGCATTGGTGCCCCTGAAAACTTTGATGGCAACTACACCAAAGCCACGACCTGGTTGGACTCTGTCCGAACCTACCTTCTTGTCAATGAAGAAGTCTATACTACTGACACCAAGAAAATAGCCTTTGCCCTCTCGTATATGACCAAAGGAGCTGCCCTTACTTGGACCTCCTCTTTCCAAAAAGCTGCTCTCAGTGTAAACAAAGGTTTTGGAACCTATGCAAACTTTATTACTGAGTTCAACACCACCTTCAAACACAGAGACACCACTGCCCTCTCCATCTCCTGGCTCTCTTCTACCAAGATGGAAGGAAAACCCTCCCTCTCCGATCTCACTAAGTATATCTCCGAATTCTGAAACCATGTCCAGATCTGCGGAATCACCAACCAAAACATCCTTATCGGATACTTCTCCACTGGCATCTATGTCAAACTCATGCATCACATCATGTCCATGGACACCATCCCCACCAAAATCGACAAATGGTATGCCAAAGCCACCCACTTCCTCACCCAATGGGGAAGAGCTGATGACTTGGCAAAATGAAGCAAGACCAACTCCCCCTACCATTCATTCTCCTCCTCCTCCTCCCACCCCCAGAAAGACCCTGATGCCATGGATGTTGATGCTATCAAAGTATCTAAGTTAACCCCAGAAGAGCGAAAACACTGTATCGCCAAAGGACTCTGTTTCCACTGCCAAAAACCTGGACACCTCTCAGGCGACTGCCCAAATTTCCCTTCCCAGCCGAAGAAAACTGGAAAAAGGAAGGTTAGAAAAGTCAAAGAAGTCCCGAGACTAGTAGAAGTCAAGGACGATGACAAAGAAGAAACCATAGCAAGAATCTCCTTTGTCACACCCAACAAGGATTTTTAGAATGGAGACCTTCCCCAATGCAAGGCTCTCCCTCTTTTACATGCACTCCTGTACTTGTATCATTGATTACCAAGCAATCTATGCAAATTCCCCTTGAAATTGTCAAACCATTGCACCTAAAAGCCATTGGAACTCATGCTCTTGTTGACTCTGGAGTGTAAATCTCTTGCATCGATTGGGACTTTGTTCAAAAACATCATCTCCCAAAAGAACGACTCCCCTCTCCCATTGTCATTAAAAATATCGACTAATCCTCAAACAAGAACAGTCTCATCCATTTTTCCACCACGCTCTATGTCCACATCAGACAGCTCATGCATTGTGTCACATTCTACATCCTCAACTGTGGAAAGGAGAATGTAATCCTTGGACTCCCCTGGCTTAGACAAGCCAACCCCACTATCGACTGGATCAAGCAAGAGCTATCCATCTCCCTCGACTCTGATCAATCCCAGAAATTGTACTACAATCATACCAAACCAACTCCTAAACCCCAGACACCAACTCCTCGCCTACCCCAACATGTACAAGTCGACTCCATCTGGGATGGACACCTCTATGACTACATGAAGAAAGATACCGAAGCCCAATACCTCCGACAGGCTAATGACAACCAAATCATCAACTGAATCATGCATTGTGGATCTTGTTTCATTCCCTCTGCCACCATCACCAAACTCACAATGGCAACTGAACTAGCCATGGCCGCCGAGAAGGCCAAACCAAAGGCAACTCTTCCACCTGAATACTCCGCCTTTTCCTCTGTCTTCTCAAAAGAAGCAACCAACCATGTTCCCCCTAGCCAACCCTACAACCATGAGATCAATCTCAATGACTCTTTCACCCTGAAAGTTGGCAAACTCTACCCCCTCTCCCCTGACGAAAAAGCTGCTACTGAAGCATTCCTCGACGAGAACCTCAAGGCAGGAAAGATTCACCCATCCAACTCTCCCCAGGCTGCCCCCTTCTTCTTCATTAAAAAGAAAGATGGTGGCCTTCAACCCTGCCAAGATTATCGCTATGTCAATGAACATACCATCCGTGATGCCTACCCCCTTCCCCTCATATCTGACCTTGTTGATAAACTTAAGGGTGCCAAAACTTTTACCAAATTCGATGTTCGATGGGGATACAACAATGTCTGCATCAAAGATGGTCATCAATGGAAAGCAGCATTCATCACTCATAAAGGACTGTTCGAACCAACAGTCATGTTCTTTGGTCTTTGCAACTCCCCTGCCACCTTCCAACGATTCATGAATGACTCCTTCCATGATATGATCGCAGAAGGATGGCTAGTCATTTACATGGACGACCTCCTCATCTTCTCCCCTGATGCCAAAACCCACGAAGAGTGAACCAAATGAGTACTCCAATGCATGACTGAGTTAGATCTTCACCTTAAACTCGAAAAATGCACATTTGCTACCAACGAGGTTGAATACCTTGGCATGATTGTACATCCCGATGAGCTCGCCATGGACCCAGTGAAACTGGATGGTATTCATGAATGGCCAACCCCTGCCAAAGTCAAAGACGTCCACTCCTTCTTAGGGTTTGCTAACTTCTATTGATGATTCATTGCCAATTACTCCAACATCACTTGCCCCCTCCTTGACCTTACAAAGAAAAACCAACCCTGGGACTGGTCTCCCAGTTGCCAACAATCCTTCGATGAACTCAAACGACTGTTCCTTAGTCA
Organism: Boletales sp. KT-2023b; assembly: GCA_038089675.1. Lineage (NCBI taxonomy): Eukaryota > Fungi > Basidiomycota > Agaricomycetes > Boletales > Boletales sp. KT-2023b. The sequence goes on along the minus strand of JBBPLE010000388.1, from coordinate 6,851 downwards.
TCCAATCCTCCATCTCCCAGACCCCACCTGCCCCTTTGCCATTGCCACTGACACCTCCAAATACGCTTCTGGTGGAGTCCTCCTTCAAACTGATGCCAATGGAGATTGGCATCCATGTTCCTATCTCTTACAATCCTTCTCCTCTGCCAAACAAAACTATGACATCTATGACAGGGAACTCCTCGCCATCATTTGAGATCTCAAAGCCTGGCGCCATTACCTCCACAGATCGCCCTTCCCTGTTGAAGTTTTCACTGATCACAAAAACCTCACATATTTTCACCAACCTCAGAAACTCAACTGATGACAGGCTCGTTGGCTGCTTGACATCTCGGACTTTGACCTCCACCTGACCCATGTCCCTGGTTCCTCCCTCGCTGCACCTGACGCCCTCTCTCACCGCCCAGATCTCCTTCCACCGACCAATGAAGATAATGATAATGTAACCCTCCTTCCTAACACTCTTTTTGTCAACCTCATTGATACCTCCCTCCAAACCAAACTGGCCACCTCCTCTGCTTCTGACCCCCTTGTCCTTGATGCTCTACACGCCACCACTGGCAACATCCCTGCCCAATTCCACTCTTGTCTTTCTGACTGGCAATATGATGCTGGCATCCTCACCTTCCAAGGACATGTCTATGTTCCCCCTGACCTTTGCCACTCCATTGTAGAATGACACCATGACCACACCTCTGCTGGTCATCCTGGATATCTTAAAACTCGTCAACTTGTCACTGCTGAGTTTTGGTGACCCGGTCTTGCTCAATTTGTGCAAAAATACGTCGAGGGATGCGCCCCTTGTCAGTCTTCAAAAGCAAACACCCATCCTACCTCCCCACCTCTCTCCCCCATCATTTCCTCCTCTCCTATTCCCTTCTGACAGATCTCATGTGACCTCATCACGGACCTCCCTATCTCCCCTGACTTTGACAGTCTTTTAGTCATGGTTGACCATGGGCTTACTAAGGGGGTGATTCTCTGTCCTACCAAGAAATCTGTCTCCACCGAAGGAATTGCCTCCCTCTTCTTTCACAAAGTCTACACCTGATTTGGCCTCTATGACAAGATTATCTTGGACCGTGGACCCCAGTTCGCCTCCTCTTTTGCAAAAGAACTTGGACAACTCCTCAGATACAACCTCTCCCTCTCCACTGCATACCACCCTCAATCTGATGGAGAAACTGAACGGGTAAACCAAGAAGTAGAAACCTATCTTCGGATCTTCTGTGGAAATTTCCCCTCCACATGGTCTGACCTCATCTCCTATGCCAAATTCACACACAATCACCGTCCTCACTCTGTCACCAATAAATCCCCATTCTTCCTCATGATGGGATTTGAACCTTGCCCCCTCCCCACTATCATCACTGAGACCAACCTCCTGGCAGTCGAAGAACAACTCAAACTCCTCTCTGCAGCCAGAGATGAAGCCCTGGTGGCCCACGAACTAGCCAGACAAGTTATGAAATCCCATTTCCATGGAAAGTTCACTCCCTTTTGTAAAGGCGACAAGGTTTGGCTAGAAGCCTGAAATCTAAAATGCCTTATCTCCCATCTGAAGTTTGCCCCCAAGCGAGAAGGCCCATTTACCATTACCCAGGTCTTCTCTTCCCTTACCTATAAACTCTGCCTCCCACACACGTGGAAAATACACCCAGTCTTCCATGCATCCCTGTTATTGCCCTATTGTGAAAACGATGTACATGGACCGAACTTCCCCTCCCCTCCACCTGACCTTATCAATGGAGAAGAGGAATACAAAATGGAAAAGATCATCCGACACCATGGACCCTGAATAACCGAAAATTCCTAGTCTGTTGGAAGGGATATTTGGCCGAAGAAGACTCTTGGTTACCTGAATCAGAGTTTAACCATGCCAAGGAAATCCTATCCAAGTATAAAACTCTCCACCCTCATGTCTTTCCCTCCTCATCCTTTGCACCACCGAAACCCAAACATGTCTGCTCCCACTAGATCCCCCTCTCCCACTACAGCTACCACCAGCTGGACCACCCCCCTACTCTATCATATCCACCAAGGCCTTGACTCAACTAATTACAACCTGGGTATTCCCCAACCTACATCTCCTCCCCTATGCCTCCCTGCTCTCAACCCAAACCCAGTCGTCTCAGTTGAATTACCTCTTTATGCTCAACGCATTTGTCCTGACCCATTCCCTATCACTGAACAATCTTCCCTTATGCTTCTCCTTGAAACCCCCCACCTACTTACCCCTCTTCACACCCATCTAGAACCTTTCTCCCCCCTTGATACCCTCCTTCTTCTCTTCCAAGAAATCCACAGCCTCTACCCCCTTGCTGACCAGATGTCTGACTACCCCATGGAACATGTCGCCACCCTCCATGAAACTCGCTCTGAGCTCACCAACCTTGTCCTTTCCATCATGCATCAGCTGGAAATGGACAAATTAGCCAAGGACATTCTATGTTACATCCAAGAGCTTGACGAATGCTGATGTCTCCACCAAAACCCATCCCCAGAAGCTTTTGAAGAACCCCTCACCCTTGAGGAACTAGCTGTCATGGAACAAGCTGAAGTAAGTTGGAAAGGACAACGTAATATACCCCTCTCTCCTGATCATTACCTCTACAGTTGGGCATGCTTCCACTGCCACCGACTCTCCCACATCCACATCAACTGTCCATATTATGTCTGTCCCCACTGTGCTTGTCACTGTCCCAGTCACACCCAACATCATTGCCCTCACTGTCCTCGTCGTTGTACCCTCAACCTTGTAAACTCCTCCTCCTCTTCAGCTTCTTCCACACATTCTAGGTGTTCTGATCCTGCACCACCCCAACCCCTTGTTGAACAACTCTCTAACTCCCTGTCCTCTGGCTCTGGTTCGGCTCCCAGACCGATTCCTCCCCCTTCTTATCGTTGTCATTGAACTCCTCACCCTCATCAATGTCACCGTCATCCCTCCCCTGACCCTGAACTTGCTGATCTTGACCTGAATGATAATGACCCAGGATATGATGACTTGGCATATGCTAACATGACTGGTTCCCCCGGTGGAGATAGGTGCATGGATTTCTGATTCTTTCTTTTGATTTTATTCTTCATAGTGACTTCGAATGTACTCCGGGGGTAATGTTACAATTCATTTCTGCTTACTTCTTTGAATATGATAGACCAGCCCAACCTGGTACCTTTTGTTTTCTTTAGAGTGCTCTAGAACATGCAACATGTTCATCGCACACCTTTCATTTCCACTCTTCTATTCTTGTTATCTACACTTCTATTTCTCATGGAAGATTCTATCTTCAATTGCTTAGTAACAAACCTTCCATAACCTTCTATTAGTTTCCATTCTTTGCAGTACTTAAGCTGTCATTCTACTCAATGTAACCTCAGCTTAGTCCTGCTCAATCTTACCTTTGATCTCCTCAAACTCCTTCGTTGACATCATTATCAGACGATTCCCTTGAACCTCTTTGTCGGCCTCATTGTTGGACGATTCTCTCAAACTCCTTCATTGACCTCATCTCATCATCAACATCATTGTTGGACAATTTCCTTGAACCTCTTTGTTGGCCTCATTGTCAGATGATTCTCTCAAACTCCTTCGTTGATCTCATCATCAGATGAACCCCTTTGACCTTTCAGCAAGCATCCTTGTCCGAATATCTTGAACCCTTGACCCATAAATAGTTCTTTGAGCCTATGCTCGTTCCTATCCGGATCAAGCATAACACCTCCCCCTTCTTTTTTGTCAAAAAGAAAGATGGAGGACTCCACCCATGTCAAGATTACAGATATCTCAGTGAGCATACCATCAAAGACACTTATCCCCTCCCCTTAATCTCTGACCTAATTGACAAACTAAAAGATGCCAAGGTCTTCACAAAGTTCAATGTTCGATGGGGATACAATAATGTATGAATCAAAGATGGACATCAATGGAAGGCTGCCTTCATCACCCACCAAGGACTCTTTGAACCCACAGTCATGTTCTTTGGACAATCAAATTCCCCCCCCACCTTCCAGTGTTTTATGAACAACTCATTTAGGGACATGATTGCTGAAGGATGGTTAATTATTTACATGGATGACCTCCTCATCTTCTCCTTGGACCAAAAAACCCACACAGAATATACCAAACAAGTTCTCCAACACATGAAGAAACTTGACCTTCACCTTAAACTAGAAAAGTGCAAATTTGCCATCCTGGAAGTGGAATATTTAGGAATGATCATCAAACCTGGAACCCTTGCAATGAACCCAGTCAAATTAGATGGCATCCAGAAATGGCCAGTACCAGCCAAAATAAAAGATGTCTGTTCATTCCTGGGATTTGCAAATTTCTACTGGCATTTCATCCCCAACTATTCAAATCTCATGTGACCCCTCCTTGATTTAACTCAGAAAAGCTGAGCCTGGGATTGGTCTCCAGAATGTAATGCTGTGTTCAACAAACTTAAAACCAAATTTCTTGAACAACCCATCCTCTGATTTCCCAACCTCAGTAAACCATTTGCCATTGCCACAAACACCTCCAAATATGCATCTGGAGGCATTCTCCTCCAAACTGATGAAAATGGGGATTGGAAACCATGCCCCTACCTCTCCCAATCCTTCTCCCCAGCTGAATGCAACTATGACATCTATGATCAGGAACTTCTTGCCATCATCCATGCTCTGAAAATGTGGAAGCACTACCTTTGAGGACACCCCACCCCTGTCCAAGTTTTCACCAATCATAAAAACCTGACATACTTCAAACAACCTCAGAACTTGAACCAGAGACAAGCTAGATGGCTCCTTGATCTAGCTGACTTCAACTTCAATTAATTCACATGGCTGGAAAAGACTTAGCCAGTCCTGATGCCTTTTCCCAACCTCACAATCTGGTCTCTAATGATGAAATGGATAATCATGACATAACCCTTCTTCCTCCTTCCCTGTTTGTCAACATGATCAACACTGCCCTGACCAACAAACTCCACTCCTCCTTGGCCAATGATCCCCTCATCCTTGACTCACTCCAAGCCTTAGATGGTGAAGTTCCTTCTCAACTTTGTTTCTGCCTCTCTGACTGGAAACATGATGCTAGGGTCCTCATGTATCAAAACTAGGTCTATGTCCCAAATGATCTTGAACTTCGTTGATCCATTGTGGCCTGACACCATTCCCATGCCTCTGCTGGACATCTTGGTTATCTTAAAACTTGCCAACTAGTAGCATCTGAATTCTGGTGGCCCAGTCTGGCCACTTTTATTCGAAAATATGTTGAGGGATGCATCCACTGCTGACATGCTAAAGCCAATACCCACCCCTCTGCACCCCCTCCACTTCCCATCCCCTCCAAATCATCCTGCCCATTCCAACAAATCTCCTGTGATCTCATCACAGACCTGCCGCTTTCCAACAGCTTTGACTCCTTATTGGTTGTGGTCAACCACGGGCTTACGAAGGGGGTAATTTTGTACCCAACTAAGAAAACCACTACAGCCAAGGGAATTGCTACCCTCTTTCTCAAAAAAGTCTGGAAATGGTTTGGTCTCTATGACAAAATTATCTTGGACTATGGACCACAGTTTGCCTCAGCCTTCACCAAAGAACTCAGAAAACTCCTTGGTTACAATCTTTCCCTCAGCACCACCTACCATCCCCAAATGGATGGCAAAACTGAATGAGTCAACCAGGAAGTCAAAACATACCTCCAGATCTTCTGCAGTAATAACCTGACTTCCTGGACCAAACACATCACTATGGCAGAATTCACACACAATCATCACCCCCATTCTGTTACCCAAAAATCCCCCTTCTTTCTCATGATGGGCTATGAACCCTGCCCCCTCCCCATGGTTATCTCCAAATCATGGCTACCAGCACTGGAACAATGTCTTAAAAAACTCTTGGCCACCCAGGATGAAGCACTGGCTGCACATGATCTTGCACGCCAGCTTATGAAATCCAGGTATCATAGAAAGTTCATTCTGTTCACTAAAGGAGATAAGGTCTGGTTAAATGCCAAAAACCTTAAGTGAAACATCATCACCCCTAAATTCTCAGCCAAATGAGAAGGTCCTTTCACCATCACTAAAGTCCTATCCCTGGTCACTTACCAACTACAGCTTCCTCATACTTGGAAAATTCACAATGTCTTCCATGCCTCACTGCTTTGCTGATACCATGAGAACAAAGTATACAGCCCCAACTTCCCAGCCCCTCCACTAGATCTGATCAGAGAGGAAGAAGAATATGAAATAGAATGAATTATTGAACACCATGGCAACCCTTTCCGGAGGCAGTACCTTATCTGATGGAAAGGCTATCCACCTGAAGATGACTCATGGCTCCCAGAACAGGATTTGAAACATGCACAGGATGTATTCAATGATTATAAAAGACTCATCTCCAAAACTCTCTCCTCATCCAAACTGTTACACTTGGCCCAGGTAGGAACAAGTGTAGACCTAGTGGTGATCGCCTAGATCAAGGACAGGGGTTGAGGATAACATACTGATGTAAGTCAGGGATTCTGGAGATGAAGGTCAAGGGTTCCAGTGGGCGAAGGTTCAAAGTTATGTCAGTTGACGTCAAGGATCTCCTGGAAGGATCAGAGGTTCCAGGTGGACAGGGATTTAAAAATAACAGTGGGGAGGCACTAAGCCAAGCTTAGGGGGGGACTTAGAGGAGGACAAGGGAGTGAAGGTGAAAACCTAAGGTAGGAATTGCTTAGCTTTACTGTACATGTGCAGCCAGTATTTATACTGAGTAGTGCTAGTCATACCAAGTCACTACAAGTCAGCAGATAGCCATAAGGCTGCGGACACTAAGTATAGAGCTATGTAAGTCTGTGTGAAGGTGCTGTGATCAAA
>JBBPLE010000387.1:0-32186 GCA_038089675.1 Boletales sp. KT-2023b | reverse complement strand
AAAAAAGCTGCTACAGAAGCCTTCCTTGATGAAAATCTCAAAGCAGGAAAAATTTGTCCATCCAATTCCCCTCAGGCCACCCCCTTCTTCTTCATAAAAAAGAAAGATGGTGGCCTTTGACCCTGCCAGGACTACTGCTATGTCAATGAGCATACCATCCACAACACCTACCCTCTTCCCCTCATATCTGACCTCGTTGATAAACTTAAAGATGCCAAAACCTTTACCAAATTCGATGTTCGTTGGGGATACAACAATGTCCACATCAAGGATGGTCATCAATGGAAAGCAGCATTCATTATCCACAAAGGACTGTTTGAACCAATGGTCATGTTCTTTGGTCTTTGCAACTCCCCTGCCACCTTCCAACGATTCATGAATGACTCCTTCCATGATATGATCACAAAAGGATGGCTAGTCATTTACATGGATGACCTCCTCATCTTCTCCCCTGACGCCAAAACCCACAAGGAATGAACTAAACGAGTACTCCAATGCATGACTGAGTTAGATCTTCATCTCAAACTTGACAAATGCAAGTTCGCTACCAATGAGGTTGAATACCTTGGCATGATTGTATGCCCTGATGAGCTCGCCATGGACCCAGTAAAACTAGATGGCATTCATGAATGGCCAACCCCTGCCAAAGTCAAAGACATCTGATCCTTCCTAGGATTTGCCAACTTCTACTAATAGGTTCATCCCCAATTACTCCAACATTGCATGCCCCCTCCTTGATCTCACAAAGAAAAACCAACCTTAGGACTGGTCTCCCAGTTGCCAACAACCCTTTGACAAACTCAAACAACTATTCCTCCATCGTCCAATCCTCCACCTCCCAGACCCTGCCTGCCCCTTTGCCATTGCCACTGATGCCTCCAAATATGCCTCTGGTGGAGTCCTCCTCCAAACCGACGCCAATGGAGATTGGCATCCATGTTCCTATCTCTCACAGTCCTTCTCCTCCACCAAACCCAACTACAACATCTACAACAGGGAACTCCTTGCTGTCATTTGTGGTCTCAAAGCCTGGCATCACTACCTCCAAGGATCCCCCTTCCCTGTCAAAGTTTTCACTGATCACAAGAACCTTATGTATTTCTGCCAACCCCAGAAGCTCAACCGATGACAGGCTTGTTGGTTACTCAACATCTCAGACTTTGACCTCCACCTGACCCATGTCCCTGGTACCTCTCTTGCCACACCTGACACCCTCTCTTGCTGACCAGATCTCCTCCCACTGACCAATGAGGATAACAACAATGTAACCCTCCTTCCTGACACTCTTTTTGTCAACCTCATTGACACCTCCCTCCAAACCAAACTGGCCACCTCCTCCACTTCAGACCCCCTCGTCCTAGATGCACTACACACCACCACTGGTGACATTCTCACCCAATTCCGCTCTCATCTCTCTGACTGGCAATATGATGCTGGCGTCCTCACCTTCCAAGGATGTGTCTATATTCCCCCCAACCTTCGCTGCTCCATTGTTGAACAACACCATGATCACACCTCTGCTGGTCACCCTGGATATCTCAAAACTCATCAACTTGTCACCACCGAGTTCTGGTGGCCTGGCCTTGCTCAGTTTGTATGTAAATACATCGAAGGATGTGCTCCCTGTCAGTCCTCAAAAGCGAACACCCATCCTACATCTCCCCTCCTCTTCCCCATCGTTTCTTCCTCCCCCATTCCCTTTTGGCAGATCTCTTGTGACCTCATCACTGACCTTCCTGTCTCCTCCAGCTTTGACAGTCTTTTGGTCGTGGTCAACCATGAGCTTACTAAGGGGGTAATTCTCTGCCCTACTAAGAAATCCATCTCCACTGAAGGAATCGCCTCTCTCTTTTTCCATAAAGTCTACACCCAGTTCGGCCTCTATGACAAAATCATCTTGGATCATGGACCCCAGTTTGCTTCCTCCTTTGCAAAAGAACTCGGACAACTCCTTGGATACAACCTCTCCCTCTCCACTGCATACCACCCTCAATCTGATGGAGAAACTGAATGGGTAAACCAAGAAGTAGAAACCTATCTTTGGATCTTCTGCAGCAATTCCCCTTCCACATGGTCTGACCTCATCTCCCACACCAAATTCACACACAATCACCATCCTCATTCCATCACCAATAAATCCCTGTTCTTCCTCATGATGGGATTTGAACCTTGCCCCCTCCCCACTATTATTGCTGAGACCAACCTCCCTGCAGTTGAAGAACAACTCAAACTCCTCTCTGCAGCCAGAGATGAAGCCCTGGCAACCCATGAACTTGCCAGACAAGTCATGAAATCCTGTCTCCATGGAAAATTCACTCCCTTTTGTAAAGGTGACAAGGTTTGGCTAGAAGCCCAAAATCTGAAATGTCTTATCTCCCATCCGAAGTTTGCTCCCAAGTGAGAAGGACCATTTACCATTACTCAGGTCCTTTCCCCCCTTACTTACAAACTCCACCTCCCATATACATGGAAAATACACCCAGTTTTCCACACATCCCTGCTATTGCCCTATCACAAAAACCATGTACATGGGCTGAATTTCCCTTCTCCTCCACCTGACCTTATCAACAGAGAAGAGGAATATGAAATGGAAAAGATCATCTGACACTGTGGAAACCCAAGTAACTGAAAATTCCTCATCCGATGGAAAGGATACTCAGCTGAAGAAGACTCCTGGTTATCCAAATCGGAGTTCAACCATGCCAAGGAAATCCTATCTGAGTATAAAACTCTCCACCCTCACGTCTTTCCTTCCCCATCCCTTGCACCACCCACGAAAACCAAACATGTCCACTCCTGCTAGATCCCCCTCTCCCACTGTGGCCACCACTGGCTGGACCACCCCCTTACTCTATCATATTCAGGACCTTGACTCCACTAATTACAACCCAGGCATTCCCCAACCTTTGTCTCCCCCTCTATGACTCCCTGCTCTTGACCCAAACCCAGTCACCTCTGTTGAACTACCACTCTACACCCAATGCATCCGTCCAGATCCCTTCCCCATCACTGAACAGTCTTCCCTCATGCTCCTCCTTGAAACCCCCCATCTCATTACCCCCCTTCATGCTCACTTAGAACCTTTCTCCCCCCTTGACACCCTTCTTCTTCTTTTCCAAGAAATCCATAGTCTCTACCCCCTCACCAACCAGATGTCCAACTACCCTATGGAACATGTCGCCACCTCCACGAAACCTGCACTGAGCTTACCAACCTCATCCTTTCCATCATGCACCAACTGGAAATGGACAGACTAGCCAAGGACATTCTATGCTATACCTGAGAACTTGATGAACGCCGCTGCCTCCACCAGAACCCATTCCCAGAAGCCTCTGAAGAACCCCTCACCCTTGAGGAACTAGCCATCATGGAACAGGCAGAAGTCAGTTGGGAAGGACAGTGTAATACACCTCTTTCCCCTGACCATTACCTCTATAGCTGGGCATGTTTCCACTGCCACCAACTCTCCCACATCCACATCAACTGTCCATGCTACATCTGCCCCCACTGTGCTTGTCATCGCCCTGGCCATATTCAACACCACTGTCCTCATTGTCCTTGTCCTCATATCCTTAACCCCATAAACTCTTCCTCCTCATCTTTAGCTTCCTCCACTCATTCTAGGCATTCTGGCTTTAATCCCTCTTCCCAACCTCTCATTGAACGACTCTCCAACCCCCTGTCCTCTGGCTCTGGTTCAGCTCCTAGACAGGTTCCTCCCCCATCCTATCATCATCGCCAAACTCCTCACTCTTGTCAATGTCATCGTTGTCCCTTCCCAAACCCTGAACTCACTGATTTAGACCTGAATGACAATAACCTGGGATATGACGACTCAGCATATGCCAACATGACTGGTTCCCCTGGCGGAGACAGATGTATGGATTTTTGATTTTTCTTTTGATCTGTTCTTCATTGTAACTTCGAATGTACTCCAGAGGTAATGTTATGATTCACTTCTTTTCTTGTTTGACATGATAGACCAGCCCAACCTGGTACCCCCTTTTTACTTTCTTTAGAGTGCTCTAGAACAGACAATGTGTTTGTCACACACCTTTCATTTCCATTCATCTATTCTTGTTATCTGTGCTTCTATTTTTTATGGAAGGTTCTATCTTTGATTGCTTAAGTAACGAACCTTCCACAACCTTCTATTAGTTTCTATTCTTTGCAGTACTTAAGCCATCATTCTACTCGATGTATCCTCAGCTTAGTCCTGCTCAATCATACCTTGATCTCTTTGAATCCTTTGAACTCCTTCGTTGACTCTATTGTCAGACAACTCCCTTGAACTCCTTTGTCAACCTTATCGTTGGACGACTCCCTTGAACTCCTTCGTCAACCTTATTGTCAGACAACTCCTTTGAACTTCTTTGTCAACCTTATCGTTGGATGACTCCCTTGACTCTCTGGCAAGCCTTCTTGTCCGAATACCCTGAACCTTTGACCCCACAGTTAGTTCTTTGAGCCTATGCTTGTTCCTACCTGGACCAAGTGTAACATCAAACCACCATGGCTGCCACCATAGAAGAAATCAAAGAATGTGACAACAACGACATGGAAGTCAACCATGTCTTGGGTTTTTAGAGAGGAGGTCCAACCCTTTAGAGAGGAGGTCCAACCCAACACAGGTCCCCCTCCCCAACTAGATGTACTTCTGTACTTATTTCTCAAAGTGATTGAAATGCTATTTATCTCCCTGTTTTGATCATGAGTGCATCTCAAGACATTGGAACCCAAGCACTGGTAGACTCTGGTGCAACTATTGCCTGTATCAATTGGCATTTCACCAAACAATGGAAGCTCCCCCTTGAAAGACTCCCTACTCCCATCCCAGTCAAGAATGTCAATCAAACCCAAAATCAAAACAGCAATATCAAGTTTACCACCTATATCCTGATATGCCTTGATAATGTCATTCAAAGAATCTGCTTCCATGTAATGCACTGTGGAAGAGAAAATATTATCTTAGGACACCCCTGGTTGAAAGAAACCAATCCCACAATCAACTGGGCCAAAGGAACCATATCAATCCCAGAAGAACAGGATCAAACCAAGGAACTTTACATTCCCAAAACTACCCTCCAACCCATGAATCATACTCCATTAAACTTAGATCAGAAGGAAAGCCTCCTCTGCAGATACTTGGATCAAGAGGGCCCAAACAATTTCTGCGAATGCACTATGATAAATCAGATCACCCACCATGCCATCCAATTTGGATTTCAACACCCATTTGGAGAAAGCTACATCTGAGCTTTCACTATGGCAACCAAATTAGTCATTGAAGCAAAGGATAACAAAAACATCATTGCCCTTCCCTTGGAGTACAAAGAATTTGAAGAAGTATTCTCCAAAAACACCACTCACCACCTCCCTCCCTCCTGATCCTATGACCACAAAATAAACCTAGATGAAACTTTCATACCAAAAGTTTCAAAAATCTATCCCCTTACCCCAGAAGAACAAAAAGCTGCAGATGACTTTATTGACAAAAATCTTAAATCCAGCAAAATCTGTCCTTCCAACTCCCTACAAGCCTCCCCTTTCTTCTTTGTCAAAAAGAAGGATGGAGGATTACATCCCTGCCAGGATTATAGATACCTCAATAACCATACTATTAAAGATGCCTACCCCCTTCCCTTGATATCTGACCTTATTGACAAACTCAAAGATGCCAAGATCTTCACTAAATTTGACGTCCAATGGAGGTACAACAATATCCAGATCAAAGACAGACACCAATGGAAGGCAGCATTTATCACTCACAGAGGACTCTTTGAACCAACTGTCATGTTCTTTGGACAATCCAATTCCCCCCCCACATTCCAACATTTCATGAATGACTCTTTTAGGAATATGATTGCCAAAGGATGGTTGATCATATACATGAATGATCTCCTCATCTTTTCCCCTGATCAGAAAACACATACAGAGTATACCAAACATGTTCTCCAACAAATGAAGGAACTTGACCTTCACCTCAAATTGGAGAAATGCAAGTTCACCACCCCAGAAGTGGAATACCTAGGAATGATAGTCAAACCAGGAACCCTTGCAATGGATCCTGTCAAATTGGATGGCACTCAGAAATGGCCTGTTCCAGCCAAAGTAAAGGATGTCTGCTCCTTCTTGGGATTCACAAATTTCTACCAACAATTCATTCCAAATTACTCCAATCTTGCACACCCCCTCCTCAACTTAACCCAGAAAAACCATGCTTGGGACTCCCCTGACTGCAGCAATGCTTTCCAAAAGCTTAAAGCCAAATTCTTAGAACAACCTATTCTCCAGTTCCCTGACCTCAGTAAACCCTTTGCCATTGCCACCAATGCCTCCAAATACACCTCTGGTCCAATCTGACAAAAATGGAGACTGGAAACCATGTTTCTACCTCTCCCAATCCTTCTCCCCCACCAAAAGAAATTATGACATCTACAACTGAGAACTTCTTGCCATCATTTGGGCTCTCAAAATGTGGAAACACTATCTCTGAGGTCACCCCACCCCCATCCAAGTCTTTACTGACCACAAAAATCTGATGTACTTCAAACAACCACAAAACCTCAATCGAAGACAAGCAAGATGGCTCCTTGATCTTGCCAACTTCAATCTCTGGTTGATTTACATGACAGGAAAAGACTTGACAGGCCCTGATGCCCTATCCTGCTGCCCCAATCTAGTTCCTGATGATGAACAGGACAATCATGATGTAACACTTCTTCCCCCCTCCTTATTCATCAATATGATTGACACAGCCCTAATGGACAAACTCTGCTGCTCCTCCACTACTGACCTCCTTGTCCTTGATTCCCTCCAAGCCCTAGATGGCAAAGTTCCTTCCCAACTCTGCTCCCACCTCTCCAACTGGAAATATGATGCTGGTATTCTCACCTATCAAAACCGAGTCTATGTTCCAAACAACCTTGAACTCTGTGAATCCATTGTAGCCAAGCACCATTCCCACGCATCAGCCAGCCATCCCAGCTACCTTAAGACACACCAACTCATAACATCTGAATTCTGGTGGCCAGGAATGGCTACTTTTATTAGAAAATATGTCAAAGGATGCATTCATTGCCAACACACTAAAGCAAACACACACCTCTCAACACCCCCCCCACTCCCCATCCCTTCCAAATCATCACAACCCTTCCAGCAAATCTTGTGCAATCTAATCACTGATCTTCCCCTTTTGGATGGCTTGGACTCATTATTGGTTGTGGTTGACCACAGGCTTACAAAGGGGGTGATTTTATGTCCAACTGAGAAAACTGCTACAGCCAAGGGAATTGCCACCTTCTTTCTCAATAAAGTCTGGAAACAGTTTGGTCTTTATGACAAAATTATCTTGGATCATGGACCACAATTTGCTTCAGCCTTTGCTAAAGAACTAGGAAAACTCCTTGGTTATGATCTTTCCCTCAGCACTGCTTACCATCCACAAACTGATGGGGAAACAGAATGAGTCAACCAGGAAGTGGAAACATACCTACAGATCTTTTGTGGCAACAACCCAACAATCTGGGCTGAACATATCACCATGGCAGAATTCACACATAACCATCGCCCCCATTCCATCACCCAAAAATCCCCATTCTTTCTCATGATGGGCTATGAACCCCACCCCCTCCCCATGGTTATCTCTGAATCATGGTTACCAGCATTAGAACAACACCTCAAGGAACTCTTGGCTACCCACAATGAAGCCCTGGCTGTGCATGATCTTGCACACCAGCTTATGAAATCCAGGTACCATGGGAAATTTGTTACATTCACTAAAGGAGACAAAGTTTGGTTAAATGCCAAAAACCTCAAGTGAAACATCATTGCCCCTAAATTCTCAGCCAAACAAGAAGGTCCCTTCACTATCACCAAAATCCTCTCCCCTGTTACCTACCAACTATGGCTCCCTCATACCTGGAAAATTCACAACATCTTCCACACATCACTGCTTTCATGATACTATGAGAACAAAATACATGGCCCCAACTTCCCAGCCCCTCCTCTGGATCTGATTGGAGGGGAAGAGGAATATGAAATACAACAAATCATCAAGCACCATGGCAACCATTCCCAGAGGCAGTATCTCATCTGGTGGAAAGGCTATCCACCTGAAGATGACTCCTGGCTTCCAGAAAAGGAATTGAAACATGCACAGGATCTCCTCAACAATCATAAAAAGCTTGTCTCAAAGGCCTTCCTTTTATCATCCAAACCACCCAAACATACTTGCACCTCAGCTTCCAAACCATAGTTTCACAATGTCTGCCATCTTGTTACACTTGGCCCAGGTAGGGACACATGTAGACCTAATGATAATCACCTAGGTCAAGAACAGGGGCTGGGGATAATGTACTGACATAAGTCAGGGACTCTGGAGATGAAGACAGATGGTTCTGGTGGATGAAGGCATATTCTTATGTCAGATGATGTCAAGGATCTCCCAGAAGGATCACAGAGGTTCTAGGTGGCTAAGGACAAAGGATGACAATGAGGAGGCACTAAGGCTGAACTTAGGGACAACTGAGAGGAGGACTGAGGGTGAAGGCAAAAACCTAAGGTAGGAATTGCTCAGAGTTTACTGTATATGAGCAACCAGTATTTATACTATGGGGTGCCAGTCATACTGAATCACCAAGAGTCAACAAATAGCCATGAAGCTGTGGAAACTAAGTATAATGCTATGCAAGACTGTGCAGAGGTGCTGTGATCAGAGGCTATGGGTGATGATGAGAAAATAGGAGATATAAATAGCGTAGGCTGTGCAAGTGGAGACACATAGGAAAAGTGATCAAAGATCTCTATGTAAATATAGATAGAAAGCATAAATAGACACAGTAAAGTCTAAAACATGAAGGGAAATCAATGTTACTGTGTCACATAGCAATAGAATCAAAAGAAGACTGAGAGAGATCGTTATGTAACAAGGGAAGAAAAGATAGGGGGGTATCACCGATTGTAACATTACCCCCTTTGTATGGCAAAGCCACTGGATTTGCTTTAGTTGAAAGTAACTTCTTCATTGGTGACCTCTTCTTCTCCCCATCCATTGTCCTGCCAGCTGGTGTAGTAATCCTCACAGTTGAGGTTGTGGCCATGAAGGGATCCACATTTTTCGCATCCACAATGGTTGATGGGGGGAATGTGGTCAGGGTTGGTCCCCCAGGAGTTGGTGCATTGGGGACAAGGGCATTGGGGACAGGAGTGGCAGGGATGTCCAGGAGCACATTGTTTACAATGGTCAACAATGGTGCCTGCATTTGAGGGTTTTGTGACCAAGACATTGGCATTGGTTACAATGTGAGTTGTTGGTAGAGGAGGGAGGAGGTGCTGGTCTCTCATCCTAGTTGGTGGTAGCTCCTGAGTCAGACAGCATATACCCAGTGTTCAGATGTGGGGTGGGGGATTGGGTGTGATGGGGATGGGTTGTGGGGGAGTTGCACCTGGATAAGTCCATGAGTGTGGCCACAGCTTGTAGGGAGGTGGGGGTGTGACAGGGTTGGAAGTCTGTGGTGACAGGTGGTGTGTTTTCATGGTTCTGATGGGGGGAGTTATGGTGAAAAGGATGGGTGGGGACCAAGAAATCTATGAGGGAGGGGGGAATGCAGGGAATGAAAGCAGGGCGTCTGTAGAGGTAGGCTTGCCGATCTTCCACAACAAGGTTGAGAGTGATGGTGGTGATGGTTTTGGCAATGGTGCCATATGGTAAGATATGTTCAATCATATGACCAAACCCTAAGTGGTAGAGGTTATCCAGTGCTTTCTCTCTTAGTTGCCCCATGATTGTCCAAAGTGGGGCATCAGTGGATCGATAGGTGATAACTAAATTCTAGATGAGAGAGAAGGTTTCATCAAAGATGGTGATGGCAGAGATTATCTTTGGGGACATGATGTATGCCTGGTGTTGTTTCAAGGCAGATCTAGGAGTTTCTTGGGAAAGGACATGGGTGAAGAGAATGTGGCAATTGGTATGATGGAGATGGTGAATGTGGACTGGGATGGATGGGGGAAAGGAGGGAAGTGTGGGTAGGCTTGGGGGAGAGGTGGGAGTGGACAGGGCTGGGGTGGGAGGTTCTATGACTGGGGAGGTGGAAATATTGCTGAGTATGGTGTCAGGGATATGGAGTGCAATCTGGAGGATTTGTTCCTTGATGAATGTGGAGGCAGAGGGGGGTATAATGGGGGAGGTGGAGGGAGAGCTGACAGGGGGAGGTGTGGGGGATCCAGATGAGGCAGAGATGGAGGAAGTGGCAGACATTGTGAGACTACAGTTTGGGAGCTGAGATGTGAGTGTGTTTTTGTGATTTTGGTGATGATGATGAGGTTTTGGAGGTGAGTCTTTTATAGTTCAGGGGGAGATCCTGTGCATGTTTCAATTCCCATTCTGGGAGCCATGAGTCATCTTCTGGTGGATAGCCTTTCCATCTGACAAGGTACTGCCTCTGGGAATGGTTGCCATGGTGTTTGATGATTTGTTCTATTTTGTATTCCTCTTCCCCTCCAATCAAATCTGGTGGAGGGGCTGGGAAGTTAGGGCTGTATATCTCATTCTCATGGTACTGTGAAAGTAGTGATGCATGGAAGACGTTGTGAATTTTCCAGGTATGAGGGAGCCATAGTTGGTAAGTGACTGGGGAGAGGACTTTGGTGATGGTGAAGGGACCTTCTTGTTTGGCTGAGAATTTAGGGGCAATGATGTTTCACTTAAGGTTTTTGGTATTTAACCAAACTTTATCTCCTTTAGCGAATGGAATGAATTTCCTGTGGTACCTGGATTTCATAAGCTGGTGTGTGAGATCATGTGCAGCCAGGGCTTCATCATGGGTGGCTGAGAGTTTCTTGAGATGTTGTTCTAATGCTGGTAACTGTGATTTGGAGATAACCGTGGGGAGGGGGCAGGGTTCATAGCCCATCATGAGAAAGAATGGGGATTTTTGGGTGACAGAATGGGGGCGATGGTTGTGTGCAAATTCTGCAATGGTGATATGTTCAGCCCAGATTGTTGGGTTGTTACCACAGAAGATCTGTAGGTACATTTCCACTTCTTGGTTGACTTGTTCTGTTTCCCCATCAGTTTGTGGATGGTAGGCTGTGCTGAGGGAAAGATCATAACCAAGGAGTTTTCCTAGTTCCTTAGTGAAGGCTGAAGCAAATTGCAGTCTGTGATCCAAGATAATTTTGTCATAAAGACCAAACCATTTCCAGACTTTGTTGAAGAAGAGGGTGGCAATTCCCTCAGCTGTAGCGGTTTTCTTATTTGGGCATAAAATTACCCCCTTTGTAAGCCTGTGGTTGACCATGACCAATAATGAGTCAAAGCCATCCAAAAGGAGAAGATCAGTAATTAGATCGCAGGAGATTTGTTGGAAGGGTTGTGTTACAATCAGTGATACCCCCCTATCTTTTCTTTCTCTGTTACATAACAATCTCTCTCAGTCTTCTTTTGATTCTTTCGCTATGTGACATGGTAACATTAATATCCATTCACATTCTAGACTTTACTGTGTCTATTTATGCTTACTATCTATATTTACATAGAGATCTCTGATCACCATTCCTATGTGTTTCCACTCATGCAGCCTGTACTATTTATTTCCTTTTATTTCTCATCATCATTCATAGCCTCTGATTGCAGCACCTTTGCACAGACTTGCATAGCTTTATACTTAGTCTCTGCAGCCTCATGGCTATCCAATGACTCATAGTGACTCAGTATGACTAGCACTACTTAGTATAAATACTGGCCAAACATGTACAGTAATGCTAAGCAATTCCTACCTTAGGTTTTTGCCTTCACATCCTAGTCCTCCTCTGAGCCCATCCCTAAGTTGACCTTAGTGCCTCCTTATCATCATCCTTAGTCTCCAACCCACCCAGAACCTCTGCAATCCTTCTGGGAGATCCTTGACATCACCTGATGTAACCTTGAACCTTTGTCCACCAGAACCCTTGACTTTCATTTCTGGAGTCCCTGACTTATGTCAGCTTGTCACCCTCGGCCCCTGTCCTTGACCTAGGCAATTACTGCTAGGTCTATGCTTGTTCCTACCCAGAGCAAGTGTAACAGGTCAAGTTGACTTGGAGGGGATGGGAAGTAGGGGGGGTGCAGAGGGGTGTGTGTCTGCTTTGGCACATTGGCAATGAATGCATCCTTTGACATATTTTCTGATAAAAGTAGCCATTCCTGGCCACCAGAATTTGGATGCTACAAGTTGTCAAGTTTTGAGGTAGCTGGGATGACTGGCTGAGGCATGGAAATGGTGCCTGGCTATGACAGACCAGCAGAGTTCAAGGTCATTTGGGACATAGACCCAGCCCTGATAAGTGAGAATACCAGCATCATATTTCCAGTTGGAAAGGCAGGAGCAGAGTTGGGAAGGGACTTTGCCATCTAAGGCTTGGAGGGAGTCAAGGATGAGGTGATCAGTGATGGAGGAGGAGCAGAGTTTGTCCATTAGGGCCATGTCAATCATATTGACGAATAAGGAAGGGGGAAGATGTGTTACATCATGATTGTCCTGTTCATCATCAGGGATTAGGTCAGGGCAGCAGGATAGGGCATCAGGGCCTGCCAAGTCTTTTCCTGCCATGTGAATCAACCAGAGATCAAAGTCAGCAAGATCAAGGAGCCATCTTGCTTGTCTTCAATTGAGGTTATGTGGTTGTTTGAAATACATCAGATTCTTGTGGTTGATAAAGACTTGGATGGGGGTGGGGTGACCTCAGAGATAGTGTTTCCACATTTTGAGGGCTCAAATGATGGCAAGAAGTTCTCAGTTGTAGATGTCATAGTTTCTTTCAGTGGGGGAGAAGGATTGGGAGAGGTAAGAACAAGGTTTCCAATCTCTGTTTTCATCTGTTTGGAGAAGAATTCCTCCAGATGCATACTTGGAGGTGTCAGTGGCTATAGTGAAAGGTTTACTGAGATCCAGGAATCAGAGGATGGGTTGCTTCAAAAATTTGGCTTTAAGTTTTTGGAATGCATTATTGCAATTGGGGGACCAATCCCAAGCATGGTTTTTTTGGGTTAAGTTGAGGAGGGGGCATGCAAGATTGGAGTAATTTGGAATGAATCATTGATAGAAATTTGCAAATCCCAAGAAGGAATGAACATCCTTTACTTTGGCCAGAACTGGCCATTTCTGAATGCTGTTACGCTTGGTCCAGGTAGGAACGAGCGTAGGCTCAAAGAACTATCAGAGGGTCAAGGGTTCAAGGTATTGGGCAAGGGATGCTTGCCAATAAGTCTAGTGAGTCGTCCGACGATGAGTCGACGAAGGGTTCAAAGAGTCGTCCGACGATGAGTCGACGAAGGGGTCAAGGGAATCGTCCGACGATAAGTCGACGAAAGGTTCAAGGAGTCGTCCGACGATGAGTCGACGAGAGGTTCAAGAGATCGTCCGACGAAGAGTCGACGAGAGAGTCAGAGTGATCAAGGTAAGATTGAGCAGGACTAAGCTGGGGTTACATCGAGTAAGACGACGGCTTAAGTACTGCGAATAATGGAAGGTAATAGAAGGTTGTGGAAGGTTAGTGACTAAGCGAAGTGAAGATAGAACCTTCCACAGGAAATAGAAGCGTAGATAACAAGAATAGAAGACGGAAATGAAAGGTGTGCGACGAACACGTTGCATGTTCTAGAGCACTCTAAAGAAGGTAAAAGATACCGGGTCGGGCCGGTCTGTCATAATGAAAGAGAATCGAAGAAAAAGAAGTGAATCGTAACAAATGCCATTCAATTTGACAGGGTCCATTGCAAGAGTTCCTGGTTTAACTATCATCCCTAAGTATTCCACTTCTGGGGTGGTGAATTTGCATTTCTCCAGTTTGAGATGAAGGTTGAGTTCCTTCATTCATTGGAGAATGTGTTTGGTATATTCTGTATGTGTCTTCTGATTGGGGGAAAAGATGAGGAGATCATCCATGTATATGATTAACCATCCTTTGGCAATCATATCTCGAAAGGAGTCATTCATAAATCATTGGAATGTGGGGGGAGAGTTGGATTATCTGAAGAACATGACTGTTGGTTTGAAAAGGCCCTGGTGTGTGATAAATGCTGCCTTCCATTGATGTCCATCTTTTATTTGGACAATGTTGCATCCCCATCAGATGTTGAATTTAGTAAAGATTTTGGCATCTTTGAGTTTGTCAGTGAGATCAGAGATCAAGGGAAGGGGGTACACATCTTTGATGGTATGGTTGTTAAGGTATCTGTAATCCTGGCAGGGATGTAATCCCCCATCCTTCTTTTTGATGATGAAGAAGGGAGAGGCCTGTGGGGAATTGGATGGGTGGATTTTGCTGGATTTGAGATTTTCATCAATAAAGTCATCTGCAGCTTTTTGTTCTTCAGGGGTAAGGGGGTAGATTTTGGAGACTTTGGATATGAAGGTTTCACCCAGATTTATTTCATGGTCATAGGATTAGGAAGGAGGGAGGTGATGAGCAGCATTTTCAGAAAATACTTCTTCAAACTCTTTGTATTCAGAAGGGAGGGTGACAGTGTCTTTGGTATCTTTTGCCTCAATGGCTAGTTTGGTCGCCATAGTAAAGGCTCAAACATAACTTTCTCCAAAGGGGTGTTGAAATCCAAATTGGGCAGCATGGTGAGTGATCCAATTCATCATGGTGTGTTTGCAAAAGTCTGAGGGTCCCTCTTGGTCTAAATACCTACAGAGGAGACTTTCCTTTCAGTCAAGGTTCAATGGTGTGTGGTTCATGGGTCAAAGGGTGGTTTGGGAACATAAAGTTCCTTGGTTTGATCCTGTTCTTCTGGGATTGACATGGTCCCTTTTGTCCAGCTGATCATGGGATTGGTTTCTTTCAACCAGGGATATCCTAAAATGATATTTTCCCTTCCATAGTGCATTACATGGAAGTGGATCCTTTGAGTAATGTTATCAAAGCATATTGGGATGTAGGTGGTAAATTTGATATCACCATTCCAATTTTGGGTTTGATCAACATTCCTGACAGGGATTGGAGTGGGGAGTTTTTCTAGGGAGAGTTTCCATCATTTGGCAAAATGCCAATCAATACAGGAGATGGTTGCACCAGAGTCTACCAGTGCTCAGGTTCCAACATTTTGAGATGCACTCAGAATCAAAACAGGGAGATAAATAGCATTTCAATCACTTTGAGAGATAAGTACAGGAGCACATCTAGTTGGGAAGGGGGCCCACATTGGGTTGGACCTCCTCTCTAAAAACCTGAGACATGGTTGACTTCCATGTCATTGTTGTCACATTCTTTGATTTCCTCTATGGTGGCAGTAGTGGTGGTTTGACAGACATTTCTGGGAGTGGGGCAGTTGGGGAACTTGGTACATTTGTTTGCATTATGTCCAGGTTGATGACATCAGAGGCATAATCCCTTTTCAAAGCATTGCTTATGTTCTTCTGGGGTTAATCTCCCAATTCAGATTACATCAATGTCCATTGCATTAGGATCATGTGTAGGTTGAGTGTGGGAGTGTGATTGGAAAGAATGGTATGGGGTGTGAGAAGGGTTTTGGCTGAGGAAGTGTACAGCCTTGTTGTACCATTCATCAACCTTGGTTGGTATGGTGTCCATGGACATGATGCATTTCATGAGGTTTATTGTAACACTGGCAGCAAGGTACCCAATTAGGACATTCTCATTGGAGATTTCAGAGATCTGAATGTGATTTCTGAATTCAGTGATGTATTGGGTGAGATCAGCCATGGAGTTCCCTTTCATTTGTCCTGAATTAAGGGCAGTGATGGATATGGCTTTGCTGTCATGATGGTAGAAGGTGGTTTAGAAGGCTTCCTTGAAGTTGTCCCAGGTGATTTCTTCATTGCCAGCTAAGACTTTGATGTGGTAGGTTGCTGCCCAAGTGGCAGCAGATCCTTTGGTCATGTAAGAGAGAGCATATGCCACCTTCTTGGTATCGCTGTTGTATACTTCTTCATTGACCATGAAATAGAATACTACTGAGGTAAACCAAGCTTTGGCTGTGGCATAGCCTCCATCAAAATGATCAGGAGGGGTGATGCAGAGTTCTATGGGTTTGTGAAGAGGGGGGGGTGTTTGATCACTCATGCTGACTAAGGGGACAGGGGATGATGGTTCTGTGGGTAAAAATGGGGGTAGGATCTGTGGGTGTGGAACTGGAGTAGGGATGACTGTGGATGGTATGGTTCCTCTGGTAAAGTGGAGGTGTCATGTGAGAGTTAACAGAGAGGGGGGTGTGGGTATCCTGGTTAAGGATAACTGGGCTGAGAGTTTATTGGATAAGTGGGTGTTGATGGGATTTTCTTAGGTGGGGATGTGGTACGATTCACTTCTTTTCCTTCGTTGTTCTTTGATATGATAGACCGGCCCGACCCAGTATCTTTTACCTTCTTTAGAGTGCTCTAGAACATGCAACGTGTTCATCACACACCTTTCATTTCCGCCTTCTATTCTTGCTATCTACGCTTCTATTTCCTGTGGAAGGTTCTATCTTCACTTTGCTTAGTCACCAACCTTCCATGACCTTCTATTACCTTCTATCCTTCGCAGTACTTAAGCCGTTGTCTTACTCAATGTAACCCCAGCTTAGTCCTGCTCAATTCTACCTTGATCATGTCAAACCCTTGACCCCTCTCGTCGACTCATCATTGGACAATCCCCTTGAACCTCTCGTCGACTCATTGTCGGACGATCCCCTTGAACCTCTCATTGACTCATCGTCGGACGACCCCTTGATCCCTTCGTCGACTCATCATCGGACAACCCCTTGATCCCCTCGTCGACTCATTGTCGGACAACTCCTTGACCTCTTTGTTGACTCATTGTTGGACAACCCCTTTGACTATTCGGCAAGCCCTCTTGACCAAATCATCCAAATCTCTTGACCCTCTGTTAGTTCTTTGAGCCTACGCTCATTCCTACCCGGACCAAGCGTAACAGGATGTAGAGATCTTTGTCTTCTATGTCTGTGGGTGCTGGGGTGGTGTGGTGTGAAGAGTCTGAGTCTAAGGGGTGGGTTTCTTGGATGCATTTGTGGTAGAAGTGTGAATCTGGGGTGTGAAGATTGCCTAAAGGCCTAGGGTTTCTGGGGCACTGGTGTGAAATGGTGGGATCTACTAAATAGTAGTCCTATTGAGAAGAAGCAATTCCTTTTGTTACACTTGGCCTGGGTAGGGACACATGTAGACCTAACAATAATCACCTAGGTCAAGGACAGGGACTGAGGGTGATGTACTGATGTAAGTCAGGGACTCCAGAGATGAAGGCTAAGGGTTCTGGTGAACTAAGGTGTAGTGTTACATCAGATGACATCAAGGATCTCCCAGAAGGATCGCAGGGGTTCTGGGTGGCTATGGATGAAGGATGACAATGAGGAGGCACTAAGGCCAGACTTAGGGATGACTGAGAGGAGGACTGAGGGTGAAGGTGAAAACCTAAGGTAGGAATTGCTTAGAGTTACTGTACATGAGTGGCCAGTATTTATACTAGATGGTGCCAGTCATACTGAGTCACCAGGAGTCAAGGAGTCAACAAACAGCCATGAGGCTGCAGAAACTAAGTATAACACTATGCAAGACTGTGCAGAGGTGCTGCAATCAGAGGCTATGGATGATGATGAGAAAATAAGAGATATAAATAGCATGGGCTGCATGAGTGGAGACACATAGGAAAAGTGATCAAAGATCTCTATGTAAATATAGATAGTAAGCATAAATAGACACAGTAAAGTCTAGAACATGAAGGGAAATCAATGTTACTGTGTCACATAGCAATAGAATTGAAAGAAGACTGAGAGAGATTGTTATGTAACAAAGGAAGAAAATATAGGGGGGTATTACTGATTGTAACACCCCTCTGTCACCAACCTTGGAAAACAGGTCACAGTGTCATGGCAGACTTTTGCCCAATGATGTCCTACAGCAGACAAATGGCCTCAACAGGCCAACAAAGTCAGCACTGTCAAACAGCAGCAAGGAGAACCCCAATTCTCCCAGCAGCAACAGCAGCAGACACAACAAGGTGGTTCCTCTTCCAAGGGGAATAACAACCAGAAGCAGCAGCATCATGAAGGTAATCACTCTGACAAGAGCAAGGAGAAGTGCAAGGAGAAGAAGAAGACCCGAAAGGAGAAGAAGCAGGCAGAGGCTGCTCAAGCCTCCACCTCCTTCACCTTCACCTCCACCACCATCATCATGCCCACTGCCACCATGTTCATGTCACCCATCCCTGACCCCCACCACTCTGCACACATGTCCAGCACAACCCACTATAGGCCACCTGCATTTCCTCTCACCAAGGAAACTGTCTCCCTTGCACAATGCCTCAAGGTCCCTGTGATCCCCTCTACCATCTGTAATCTCAAACCAGTTGCACAATGCCATTCCAAGCACAGTCACATGGAACAATCCCTCTCTGACCATCTCTCTGCCCCACTTTCACAGTAGATTGCTGAAGTCCCACTAGCTGGGACCACAGGAATCATGGAGGTTGATGAGGAAGATGTAGTAAGTCTGGGTGATGATGTCTATGATGACTACATCGAGGGCTTCTTTATGGAGTCCACATTGCAGTGTGTAAACTCTCTTCCTTCTACATCAGGTACTGACATGTGGTTAACTCCACCTCAGATAAATCATATATACATGTTTCCTGTAGTAGATAGTTCCAATACATCTGCTACCTGTGAATTCACACTGTGTGACAGTTGTAGTAAGAACAACAAGGGAAAGGAAAAAGCACATTCACATAAGGTTCCATCCAACATGTGGCTGCTCAATTCCAGAGCTTCTGCTCGTTTTTCACTGGATCATTCAGACTTCATCAAGTACCAAAAATTCAACAAACCCCAATGGGCTTCCACCACAAATGGCTGATCACCTATTGTAGGTAGAGGCACTGTTTTGCTATGGTTCAGCAATCACATTGCCCACCTATCACCTGTCTTGCACATGCCCTCATGTGCTGTCCAACTTGTGTCTATGGGCACACTACTGCAGAACCACTGCCTCACACTTTGTGCCAGACCCAGATACCTCACTGTCTGGGATCAGTGCTTCAAAGAAGCCTATTTAGAGTTCCACAGTTATGGTGGACAAACCATGTATTGGCTTTGCACCAAACCCATCTTCCCTGATGATGTGTCTAATAGTATGTCATCACTTGCCTCTGAGATTGAATATGAGCTCATGCACTGACATCTCAGCCATTCATCCCCTGATGTCATCAGGCATGCTAAAAAGCACCTGAAGGGTTTTCCTGATGTGAAGATCCCATCTAAGACTGGCCTCTGCCAAGGGTGTCAGCTTGGCAAGCAGCCAAATCATCCTTTTCCTCTTAGCAAGATGTGGGCAACTGCTCCCTTTGAGTTGATTCACTTGGACTTAAAGTCCTTTAAGGCAGTATCTTACTCAAAATATAAGTATGCAGTTGTCTTCTATGATGACTTCACCTCAATGGCCTGGACCACCTTAATCTGGTCCAAGGATCAAATGCTCCAGGCAACCAAACAATGGTTCACCCTTGTCCACAATCAGTACAATGCCATGATCAAACACTGGCATTCTGATGCTGGAGGTGAATACACTTCTGGAGCATTCTGGGACTTTCTGAAGGACAATGGAGTAAACATCCAACAGTCCACCCCATATGCACACCAGCAGAACAGGTATGCAGAATGCCTAATCTGTACATTGATGGACAAGGCACAGGCGATGTGTTTACACACTTGCCTACCTCCCTCCTATTGGAAATGGGCTCTGCTGCATGTAACCCACATTTATAATCAGACCCCACAGTCCTGTCTTCATTGGGATACCCCTTTGACATTACTTAAGGGGGAGAAACCCTCTGTTGACCACCTTCAGGTATTTGGTTGTGGTGCCTATGTGCACATTCCAGCAGAACACTGTGGCAGAAAGCTACAGCTGAGATTGTAATTGATGATCTACTTGGGCATTGCCCCTGGTAGTGACTTAAATTTCATTTTTATGTCACCCAACAATGCCATTGTTACATCAGCACATGCAATCTTTGATGAGACTCTCTTCCCGAGATGTTCTCATCCTGCCCCACACTGTCCCCATTCCAGTCCCTCCAAGCCCACTTGTACTCATTGTTACACTTGGCCTGGGTGGGGACAAGTGTAGACCTAACAATAATCGCCTAGGTCAAGGACAGGGGCCAGGGGTTACACACTGATGTAAGTCAGGGACTCTGAAAATGAAGATGAGGGGTTCTGGTGGATGAAGGTTCAGAGTTACATCAGATAATGTCAAGGAACTCCCAGAAGGATTGCAGAGGTTCTGGGTGACAAGGACTAAGGACAATGATGAGGAGGACTAGGGAGGTGAAGGCAAAAACCTAAGGTAGGAATTGCTTAAGATTTACTGTACATGAGCAGCCAGTATTAATACTAGATGGTGCTAGTCATACTGAGTCACCTGGAGTCAATGGATAGCCCTAAGGCTGCATAAACTAAGTATAGTCCTATGCAAGACTGTGCAGAGGTGCTGCAATCAGAGGCTATGAATGATGGTGGGAAAATAAAGAGAATAAATAACACAGGCTGCATGAGTGGAAACACATAGGAAAGGAATCAGAGATCTCTATGTGAAAATAGATAGTAAGCATAAATAGACATGGTAAAGTCTAGAATGTGAAGGGATATTAATGTTACCATGTCACATAGCAAGAGAATCAAAAGAAGACTGAGAGATGTTAATATGTATAGTGGAAAGAAAAGATAGGGGGGTATTGTGAATTGTAACATTACCCCCTTTGTATGGCAAAGGCACTGGATTTGCTTTAGTCAAAAGTGACTTCTTCATTGGTAATTTCCTTGCCTTCCCATCTGTAGTCCTGCCAACCATTGTAGTAGTCATCACATCCCAGGTTATGGCTGTGAAGGGAACCACATTTTTCACAGCCATGGTGGTTGATAGTGGGAACACTATCAGGGTCAACTCCCCAACTGTTGGTGCATTGGGGACAGGGGTGGTGGGGACAGGAGCAATGGGAATGTCCCAGGATGTGTTGTCTGTTGAAACAAATACTGTACACTATGTATAGGTAGAGTTCACACACATTATGTATATAAGTACATACTCAGGGTAGCTGAGTTCTAATTGATTCTCTTTTGATATCCTTTACCTCACCCACATAAGATCCTCTCCAGACATTACACCAGGTATGTAAGTCAGACCTTCCAATGTATGATACAGCATACTTGCAACAGGTTATGAGCCTGAGTGGGTCTGTGTGTGGATTCATTTCTGCCCTAGTGCTCTGGCAACCACCTGGATCATGTGTGATGCAGATTAATTTCTGCTCCCATGGGTGAACATCAGAGCTGCTCTGTGCAGTCCATTCCACCAAGCACATTGAACTGTTAATTCAAATTGATGCAGATGCTCTCAGTGCTTTAGCAAGGGGAGACCATGTCTCTCTGGCTGATGAGCTCTGAATGTTCAGCAATGTGGCTTGCTCTGCTCCCTTACCTGCATTCTACCATATTTCACATATTTGCTGAATTGTGGCCATGTAAGGTTACTAAAGCTGATGTTTATTCTTACACCAGATCTATCCTGATATGTCTACCTCTGCTCTTGCTGGCATTCCCAAGCTCAATGGTAACAACTACTGTGCATGGCATTCCCAGATGGATGACTACCTCCAATCCATTGGAGTCTACTCCAGGATCATGAAACTTTGTCCCTCTGTTCCTGTTGCCATTGCAGAGGTCAAGGACTCTGGTGGAAACATCATCACTCCTGCCTTCACTCCAATGGCCAAAGAAGTTTGCTGAGCTGAGGAAAAGCAGGAGGACTGGGACAAAGATGATGACAAGGCAACTGGTGCCATTGCTCTCACCTGCAATCATCACGTTTGCAAGTGTGGCATCAATTTCAGCAATCATGCTGAAAATATCCTTATTGAGCTTGAAAAATGCTTCGATCATCCCACAGTCTCCTCTGCTATCACTGAGTTCAAGGTTCTCATGGGCCTTATCATCCCTGACAATAACTCACCAGTTTTATCATTTTCCAAATTGGATACCCTCTTCTCACACCTCTCAGACTTTGGATACCCAGTTGATGATAAGATAAAGTCATTGATTGTTATCTCAAAGATACTGAAGTATGCAGATCACGTCACTGCTGCTATTGCCACAGCGAAGCCTGAGACCAACTCCAAAGGGGTCATTACCAAAATGGTACCAACTGTCAATTAAATCTCCCAACAAGGAGAAGTGTCATGGCAGATGTATGCTCAACACTGTCCTGCAAAGGATGCT
This sequence comes from Boletales sp. KT-2023b, assembly GCA_038089675.1. Lineage (NCBI taxonomy): Eukaryota > Fungi > Basidiomycota > Agaricomycetes > Boletales > Boletales sp. KT-2023b. Next base: position 9,910 of record JBBPLE010000387.1, on the reverse strand, counting down.
TGGCCTCAACAGGCCAACAAGGTCAGCACCATCAAATGGCAGCAGAGAGACCCCAAATTCTTCCAGCAGCAATAGTTGAACCAAGGTGGTTCCTCAAATCAGGGGAATAGCCAAAAGAAGCAGCACTGTGAAGGTAATCACTCTGAACAGAGCAATGACAAGCATAAGGAGAAGAAGAAGACCAAGAAGGAAAAGAAATAAGCTGAGGCTGCTCAAGCCTCCACCTCCTTTGCCTTTGCCTCCTCTACCACCATCTCACCCACCACCACCTCATTCACATCACCTGTCCCTGACCTGCACAGACAAGCACATACACTTGGCACTGCTCACTACAGTCCACCTGCCTTTCCTCTAACACAGGAAAGCATATCACTCACACAATGCCTCAAGGTCCCTGCAACCTCCTCTACTTTATGCAACCTTGAACTGGTTGCATCCCGCCACTCCAAGTGAAGCCACACAGAGCAAACTCTCTCCAATCATCTGTCCACCCCACTCTCTGAGCAGATCAGTGATATCCCACTTGCCAGCACCACCAGCTTGATGGAGATCAATGAGGAGGACACTGTAAGTCTGGGCAATGATGCCTATGACAAATACATTGAGGGCTTCTTTATGGAGTCCACATTGCAGTGTGTCAATCCATTCCCTTCTACAACAGGCACTGATGTGTGGTTAACTCCACCTCAGGTAAATCATATATACACATTCCCTGTAGTAGATAGTTCTAATAAATCTGCTACTTGTGAATTTGCATTGTGTGATTCTTGCAGCAAGAACAATAAAGGAAAGGAGAAAGCACATAACATAAGGTTCCATCTGACATGTGGTTACTTGATTCTGGAGCTTCAGCTCACTTCTCACCAAATTGAGCAGATTTTGTTGAATACCAAAAATTCAACCAACCTCAATGGGCTTCCACAGCAAATGGCCAATCACCCATCATTGGTAGAGGCACCATTTTACTATGGTATGATAATCATATTGCCTGTCTATCACCTGTCTTGCACATGCCTTCATGTGCTGTTTGACTTGTGTCAATGAGTACACTACTGCAAAACCATTGCCTCACACTTCATGCCAGACCCAGATACCTCACTATCTGGGATCAATGCTTCAAAGAGGCCTACCTTGAATTCCACAATCACAGTGGAAACACCATGTATTGGCTTCAAGCCAAACCCATCTTTCCTGATGATGTGCCTTCCAGCATGCTATCACTTGCCTCTGAAATCAGATATGAGCTCATGCACCAACATCTTGGACACTTGTCCCCTGATGTCATAAGGCATGCCAAAAAGCATGTCAAGAATTTTCCTGACATAAAGATTCCTTCCAAAACTGGCATCTGTCATGGTTGTCAGCTCAGCAAACAGCCAAATTGTCCCTTTCCTTTTAGCAAGATGCAGGCAACTGCTTCCTTTGAGTTAATCCATTCAGACTTAAAGTCTTTTGAAGTACAGTCATACAGTAAATACAAGTATGCAGTCGTCTTTTATGATGATTATACCTCTATGGCCTGGACCACCTTAATACAGTCCAAGGATCAAACACTCTGAGCAACCAAGCAATGGTTCACTCTAGTCCAAAATCAGTATAATGCCACAATTAAGCACTAGCACTCAGATGCAGGTGGAGAGTATATCTCCAAAGCATTTACTGAATTCCTAAAAGACAATGGAGTTAATATCCAACAGTCCACCCCTTATGCACATCAGCAGAACGGGTGTGTGGAATGCCTGATCTGTATGTTAATGGACAAGGCTCAGGTGATGTGCTTACAAGCTTGCCTACCTCCCTCCTATTGGGAATGGGCTCTGCTCCATGCAACCCATATTTACAACAGGACTCCTCAAGTCCACCTTAAATGGGAAACCCCCTACACACTACTTAAGGTGGAGAAACCATCTATCTCCCATTTACAGGTATTTGGATGTGGTGCCTATGTGCACATTCCAGCTGAACGCTGTTACACTTGCCCCAGGTAGGAACAAGCATAGACCTAATGATAATCACCTAGGTCAAGGACAGGGGCTGAGGATAATGTACTGATGTAAGTCAGGGACTCTGGAGATGAAGGTCAAGAGTTCCAGTGGACGAAGGTTGGTGGTTACATCAAATGATGTCAAGGATCTCCCAGAAGGATCACAGAGGTTCTGGGTGGGTGGAGACTGAGGATGATGAGGAGGAGGCACTAAGGCCAACTTAGGGACTAGCTCAGAGGAGGACTGGGGATGTGAAGGCAAAAACCTAAGGTAGGAATTGCTTAGCATTACTGTACATGTGTGGCCAGTATTTATACTAAGTAGTGCAAGTCATACTGAGTCACTATGAGTCAATGGATAGCCAAAGGGCTGCGTAAACTAAGTATAGAGCTATGCTAGTCTGTGCAAAGGCACTGTGATCAGAGGCTATGAATGATGATGGGAAAATAAAGAGAATAAATAGTGCAGGCTGCACAAGTGGAAACACATAGGGAATCTAGCTGGGATCTCTAAGTAAAAATAGATAGTAAGCATAAATAGACATGGTAAAATCTAGAATGTGAAGGGATATTAGTGTTACTGTGTTGCATAGCAAAAGAATCAAAAGAAGATTGAGACAGGTTATTATGTAACAAGGGAAGAAAAGATAGGGGGGTATTGCTGATCATAACAAATGCTGTGGTGGTAAACTGCAACCAAAATCACAGTTGATGATCTACTTGGGTGTTGCCCCTAGTAGTGACTCCAATTATTTATTTATGCACCCAGACAATTCCATCTGCACATCCATGCATGCAATATTTGATAAGACATTGTTTCCTTTATGTGGACACTCTCGTCCTCACCACCCACACTCTGGACCACCCATTGCTCCTCATGAGCACAAGGGATCAAACCCTCAAAAACCTGCAAAACCAGCAGATGTGCGAGATGTGGCCCCTGCTGCTCCCCATCATAAGCCTAAAGTTACCACAACTAGCAATGATGCATCAGTTGCAGCCCCTGACACAGCCGCATTTTCAGATGATGAGTCAATTGTGGTCCCATGCCACTCCCACAACTGTCACCAGGCTGCATCTACAGACTCTGAGTCACTTGCAGCCATTTCATCTTTGTCTGATTCATCCTCTGATGAGTCCAATGAGTCCAAACCCCCATGCACAAGGACCCCTAGCCCAGTTCTGATACCTCCAGTTACTCCACCCTCACATCACCCACCTCCTGTCAGCCTGCCTCCACTCTGGCAGAGCAAACGACTTTGCAATCCACCAACATGTCCAGGAAATATCTTTGGTGAGTGGTGCCATCCACTTCAATAACTGAGAGATGTTGAGAGCAGTTCCTGTTGGAAGGAACTTACAGGTGAAGCACCTGGTCCCTCTCATGCACTGAACACAATCCTGGATTCACCTGCAGTCCCTAGTGGACTCCCACCATCTCCTACCTCTGAGGAGGATGTTGACTGTCTCACACAGGAAGGGGGAGGTGCATCAGTCTCATTCCTTTGCAGTCATGCACTTCCACATGACACCACATTTGGGGCATCCCCTAATTTGCAGGAATGGATGTTTCACAATATCCTATGGCTCCCTGAGCAAGAGTGAAAGGATTGACTTAAGGCCTGCGAAGATCAATTACAAATGCTCAAAGACTGAAAGGTCTACAAAATAGTTTCATGCCCACAACACTGAAAGGTGATTAAGAACTGCTGGGTTTTTGACCAAAAGTTGGACGGTTGTAAAAGAGCCCACCTAGTAGCCAAAGGCTTCTCACAGGTTGAAGGGCTGGACTTTGACCAAGTCTTCTCCCCAGTTGTACATTTTGAGACCATGCAATGTATATTTGCCCTCTCAGCCCTGGAAGGATGGTACATAACAGGGCTTGATGTATGCTCTGCATACCTTTATGGTAAACTGGATGAGGAAATCTATATGGAGTTTCCTGAAGGGTTCATGCCTTCCAATGCAAAAGGCAAAGTCCTCCACCTCACACATGCACTTTATGGACTCAAGTAAGCTGGCTTAGCCTGGTGGAAAGCACTTGACAAGTCCATGGTGGAACTCGGTTTCAAACAATTAAAGACTGACGCTGGACTCTTTATATACTGCAACAGCAAAAATGTTGTACTTGTGGTAGTTTACATTGATGATGCCCTCTTCTGTGGCCCCAACAAATCTTTCATAGATAAGATTAAGGCTGCATTCATGAAGAAGTGGGAATGTCGCAATCTCAGAGAACCATCTGAATTCCCCCAAATGAACATCCATTGAGAAGGTCACTGTTACACTCAACCCAGGTAGGGATAAGTGTAGACCTAATGATAATCACCTAGGTCAAGGACAAGGGTTGGGGATAACATACTGATGTAAGTCAGGTACTTTGGAGAATAATGATTAAGGATTCTAATAGATAACAATGTGTTGTTATGTCAGATGACGTTAAGGATCTCCCAGAAGGATTGCAGAGGTTCTGGGTGGCTGGTGGAGGTTGATGAGGAGGAGGCACTAAGGCTGAGCTTAGGGATGACCAAGAGGAGGACTGAGGATGAAGGTGAAAACCTAAGGTAGGAATTGCTTACAGTTACTATACATGAGCGGACAGTATTTATACTAAGAGGTGCCAGTCATACTGAGTCACCTAGAGTCATTGAACAGCCATGAGGCTGCAGAAACTAAGTATAATGCTACACAAAACTGCACAGAGGTGCTGCAATCAAAGGCTATGAATGATGCTGAGAAATAAAAAGAATAAATAGCATGGGCTGCACAAGTGGAGATGCATAGGAAATCTAGTGGGGATCTCTAAGTAAGAATAGATAATAAGCATAAATAGACACAGTAAAGTTTAGAACACAAAGGGAGATCAATGTTACCGTGTTGCATAGCAAAAGAATTGAAAGAAGACTGAGACAAGTTATTATGTAGCAGGGAAAGAAAAGATAGGGGGGTATCACTGGTCATAACAGTCACACTATCTGGATTGACCAAAAAGACTACCTTGACAAGGTGCTTGAACAATGCAGCATGTCAAATGCCAAACCTCCACCCACTCCTCTCCCACAGGGTTATTACCCAGTGAAGAACAATAAACCAGTCCAACATGAATTACAGGTGTGTTTTCAGACTGTGATTGGATCATTGCTGTATCTTATAATCAGCACCTGTCCAGACATAGCATATGCCATTATCCAACTGGCATGCATGTCAGCCAATCCATCTCAGGAGCACCTAGATTGGGCTCTGTATATCTGCCATTATCTCATCAGCACTTGTGATTATGCACTCATTTACAATGGTGCCAGTGGCAAAGGCTTAATTGCCTGTACAGATTTGGATTGGGTGCAGGATGTTAATACTGCACACTCCCAAACTGGCTTTTATCTTAAATTGGCCAATGGTGTGTTTTTGTGGAATTCACACTTACAAAAAACCACCACCATCTCTTCCACTGAAGCAAAGTACATGGCACTAAGTGACTGTTCTTGTCAATGTGTGTGGATACATGAGATGATGGGCAAACTTGGCTATAAGCTAAGACTGATCCCCATCTGTGGTGATAATCAGGGTAGCCTTTTCATTGCACAAAACCCTGTGACCAAAAAGTGTAATAAGCACATCCATGTGAAATACCATTTCATACACGATGCAGTCATGGTCCATAAGCTAATAGAGCTATTCAACATCCCTGGGACTGACAACCCTGGAGATATGTTCACTAAGAACCTTGGACAAGTCAAGTTCAATGAATTTCACTCTCAGCTAGGCCTGGAGTTTTACTCCACTTAAAAGTACTTTACCCTTTGTACAGTATGCTTATGCATCTAACTGATGACTAAGCAAGGGGGAGTGTTGAACGAATACTGTACACTATGTATAGATAGGGTTCACACACATTATGTATATAAGTACATACTCAGGGTAGCTGAGTTCAAATTGATTCTCTTTTGATATCCTTTACCTCACCCACATAAGATCCTCCCTGGACATTACACCAGGTATGTAGTCAGACCTTCTGATGTATGACACAGTGTACTCACAACATGATGCATGCCATGAAGTCCAGCAGTTGGATAATCTGCCTGCTATCAAGCTATCCATGTCCACATCACCTTCATTTACAGATGGATGGCATACCATGTTGATATCAATTTGTCTGCCCTGCAAGAAAGTCAAACAACAAGAGAATGCTGCCCTGGGGTTTACTGTGGAGGGGCTTCACTACCACAAAATCACAGACATTGTCAAGGTGGCTTTCAAGGAGACAGTTGCTGAGACTTTTCATATTGTGCCTTACAAGGTGTTCTGGCAACCTGACAAGACATGTTCACCTGAACATATATTCACCAAGGTCTACACAGGTGACATGATGCTACAAGAACATGAGAATATCAAAAACTCTCATCTGGCCCCTGGTTGTAATCTTGAAACTGTCATCACTGTGATCATGCTATGGTCTGACTCAATGCACCTCGCCAGTTTTGGAAATGCTGCTCTATGGCTGATATACCTATTCATTGGAAATCAGTCAAAATATACTCATGCAAAGCTGACCTCTTATGCAGCACATCATCTGGCATATATACCAAAGGTATGTGTTCCTTGTCAATATTAATACTAACATGTCAAGCTAATGTTTTTCATAGTTATCTGATACAATACAGGAATTCTACAAACAGGCATTTTGGAAAGGTGCAAAACCTTCAGTCATAACACATTGCAAGCACAAATTAATGCAAGCAATATGGAACTTCCTTCTGGACTTGGACTTTCTAGAAGCATATCAACACAGACTGGTCATCAAATTCACTGATAGCATAACACATCAGGTCTTGTTAGGTATAATTACTTACACTCCTGACTATCCAGAAAAGTGAGTACCACAATGTACCTATATACCTTTCTAATCACTTTACTTCAATCTCTCACAGAATTTTGCTTGCTTGCATGAAGTATCTGGGATGATGTCCCTGTCCATGTTGCTTGGTAACAAAAGACAAAATTTACAAGCTTGGTACCAAAATCAATGCCTGGGTTTGTCACAAAAGGCCATGAGTGGATGATGAAAAATGCCAACAGTGTATTGAGACAGTACACAAGTCTATTTTTGAATCTGGACATGGCATTGTGAGCAAGGTCATTGAGAACATTATTTGGGCTATGTCACTCATCCCAACATGGGTATATTCCCACATATATCTACATGATTTAAAGTTCTAATACACTCACATCTAGAACACTTTCTCTGAGAAACTTAGCAAATTTGGGTTCAATTTCTACTCCATCTTCATGCTGGATTTGATGCATGAGTTCGAACTTGGTGTGTGGAAAGTGACCATCACACATCTGATCCAGATTCTACTTGAGGTTAGTGAGGATATAATAGGAGAGTTCAATAGATGGTACATTCATGATATTCTGGTAGATGGTCAATTATTGTCCTTAGCATGTTTATAGCTTTCATTTAATCCCTACATTTGAGACAGATATGATATGAACATTCAGCTCCAATGTATCAGAGCTCTTGAAGCTTGCAGCACAAGACTTTGAGGATATTCTTCAGGTAGGCTTAATTTTCATGTGCTTGATCAAGTTTGATATAATTTGACAGTGTGTGATACCTGTTTTTGATGGTTTACTCCCTGAGCCACATAACTCAATTGTTCTTGACCTTCTGGTTGAATTGGCAACATGACATGCATTTGGAAATCTTTGAATGCATACTGAAACAACTTTGTTCCATTTCAAGAATAGTACAACTTGCCTCAGTCACATGTTTCAAAAGTTTTCTCATGATTGCTGCAGCAAGTTCAAAACTCAGGATCTTCCATGAGAGATGGCTGCATGCATGTGATGCAAGAGTGCACAAAAGCCAAAGCTGGGAGTAGGTGCAATGACAACAACAAGCGAATCATGCAAGCTTCACACATTCAATATGTCAACCTACAAATTACATGCTCTGGGTGACTACATCAAGGCCATCCAGATGTATGGCATGACAGACAATTACTCTATGCAAGTGGTGAGTGGAACTAGTTCAATTACATAGCCATTCTGACATTGAATATACTCAAGGGTGAGCTTGAATACTGCCATGTAAAGTGTTTCTACTCAAGAACCAATAGAATTGACTTTGCACATGCGATCACAAAACACCAACAACAGGAGCAACTACTACATTGGATCAAACAAGAGCATCATGCAATGACAGGTGAAGCAAGTGGACAAACTAAGCATCAAGACAGATCAGCACCTCTGATGGATGATGAGGCATTACTGGATTGTCCCCCAGAAGCCCACTATCAGATAGGGAATAGCACAAAATATTACTTGAATTTGGGTGTGTGGCTAGCACAACACAAAAATGACCAAGCATTGCAGGTATATACCAAATATACCATTCAGACAATAGGAACTCAGATCCACTGTAGGGATTTCTCCTGAGGTTGAAGCATCACATTTTAGATTGCCTGCTCAAGAACCACAATGACACTGAATATACCCTAGCACAGCACAATAAGCTGATCTTTATCAAGAACCACATCTACTGTCACAACACTATTCATATTAACTACACAACATATGACCTTCGGCAAGCACAAGACCTGCTGAACCCTCAGACACATGTGGATCTGATGGTTCTCTCACAAGAAGAGAGTGAGAACTCTTATCCATATTGGTATGCCCAAGTCATCGGTATCTTTCATCTCTACACACAATATCTCAGCTCAGAAACCCAGAATGTTGTAGTTCCTCAATGCTTTGATTTTCTGTGGGTCAGATGGTTTGCATGGAATCAAAATGAGAAGTTTGGTTGGGCAGCACAATGCCTACCTTGCATCAGCTTTTACCCAGGCGATGAGGATGAAGCATTTGGATTCATCAAACCTGATAATGTTATTTGTGGGGTACATCTGATCCCTGCCTTTTGTTATGGTCACACCAGTATCCTACTACATGACTCAATCACACAGAAAGAGTCCAAGGATCACAAGGACTGGGATTGGTATTTTGTGAACTAGTAAGTTCCCATCCACACTTAATAAATTGCTTTTTGATGATCATACAGTCATCAGTAAATTCACACTGATCTTTTTTTGGCTTATGCAGTGCTTATTTCATCTAATTTGGCTCATGATATAACATTAGCACCACAAGTCAATTAAGCTGAATAGCCAAGATCCAAGACCAGCTGAGGCATCTTCACTGACTTATGTGACTTTGACCAACTTCATGATTAGCTAGTTGGACATGCAAGATAAAATAGCAAACTTAGATATATTAGTAACATTAAGAAAATAGTACAGTATACATGCTTGTAATACTACCATTTTCTGTGATAGGTCTTGCTCCCACTAAAAACACACAATGTGTAATTCAGCCCATGAAGGACAGGTGGGAGGTGGTATGGATGATGGTTGCTGGACCAGGTGTCGTTGTTATTGTCATTGTCACCACTGCTGCCATCTCGTGCCACCTTGGTTGCACCAGCTGCCCTTGCACCATGCTGCCTGTCTTGCCTCCTCCCACCCAAAAACAACAACAATGGCATGACAACCATGATACCATGGTTGTCATGTTGTTGTTGTTATTGTCATTGTCACCACTGCTGCCATCTTGTGCTGTCTTGGTTGTGCTAGCTGCCCTTGCACCATGCCACCTGTCATCTTGTCCCACCTGAAAATGACAATGACAGTGTGACAACCGTGATACCACAGTTGTCACATTGTTGTTGTTGTTGTTGTTGCCACTGCTGCCATCTCGCACCATCTTGGCTGCCCCAGCCATCCTCACTCCCTGCTGCCTGTCTCACCACCTCCCCTTGTCCCACCCAAAAACAACAATGATGGCATGACAACCATGATACCATGGTTATCATGTTGTTATTGTTGTTGTCACTGCCCCCAGCTTGTGCTGTCGTTGTTGCCC
>JBBPLE010000386.1:0-32264 GCA_038089675.1 Boletales sp. KT-2023b | reverse complement strand
TCAGTATGACTAGCACTACTTAGTATAAATACTGGCTGAACATGTACAGTAATGCTAAGCAATTCCTACCTTAGGTTTTTGCCTTCACTTCCTCCCAGTCCCCCCTCTTAAGTCACACCAAAGTCTTGGGACTACTTCATTGTCATCCTAGCCCTTGTCCACCCAGAACCTCTGTGATCCTTCTGGGAGATCCTTGATGTCATCTGATGTAACCTTGAAACCTTGTCCACTGGAACCCTTATCTTTCATCTCCAGAGTCCCTGACCTACATCCTCAGCCCCTGTCCTTGACCTAGGCGATTACCACTAGATCTACATTTGTTCCTGCCCAGACCAAGTGTAACACATCACTCAAGCACCTTGTTGAGGTAGTCCTTTTGGTTGATTCAGATGTTTTGACCTTCTGGATGAATGTTCATTCAGAGGAATTCAGATGGCTCTCCAAGATCACAACATTCCCACTTCTTCATAAATGCAGCCTTGATCTTGTCTACAAAGATCTTGTTGGGTCTGCAGAAGAGGGCATCATCTACATAGACTATTGCTAGACAGATGTCTTTGCCTTTGCAATAAATGAAAAGTCCAGCATTGGTTTTTAACTGTTTGAAGCCAAGTTCTGCCATGGATGCATCAAGCACTTTCCACCAGGCTAAGCCAGCTTGCTTGAGTCCATAAAGTGTGTGCAATAGGCAGAGGACTTTGCCTTTTGAATTGGGAGGCATGAACCCTTCAGGAAATTCCATGTAAATCTCCTCTTCCGGTTTACCATATAGGTAGGCAGAGCATACATCAAGCCTGGAAATGTGCCATCCTTCCAGGGCTGAGAGGGCAAACATTCATCACACAGTCTCAAAATGTACAACTGGGGAAAAGACTTGGTCAAAGTCTAACCCTTCAACCTGGGAGAAGCCTTTGGCTACCAGGTGGGCTCTTTTATGACTGTCCAACTTTTGATTGAAGACCCAATGGTTTTTAATCACCTTGTGGTGTTGTGGGCATGGAACAACTTCATAGACCTTTCAGTCCTTCAGCATTTGTAGCTGGTCTTCACAGGCTTTAAGCCAATCCTTCTGCTCTGATAAAGGAAGTTTCTGAATGTCATGGAATGTCCACTCATGTAAGTTAGAGGATGCCCAAAAGTGGAATCATGCAGAATAGCATGATTGCAAAGGAATGAAACCAAAGCATCTCCCCCTTCTCATGTGAGACAGTCAACATCATCCTCAGAAGTAGGAGATGAGGGGAGTCCACCAGGGACTGCAGGTGAATCCAGGACACAGGATGGGCCAGCTTCACCAGTTAACTCCTTCCAGCAGGAGGCACTCTGTTACACTTGCCCCAGGTAGGAACAAGCATAGACCTAACAATAATTGCCTAGGTCAAGGACAGGAGCTGAGGGTAGCATTCTGATGTAAGTCAGGGACTTCGGAGATGAAGGTCAAGGGTTCTGGTAGATGAAGGCATGTTCTTATGTCAGATGACATTAAGGATCTCCCAGAAGGATTGCAGAGGTTCTGGATGGCTGAGGGTTAAGGATGATGATGAGGAGGCACTATGGCTGGCTTAGGGATGAACTTCAGAGGAGGACTAGAGATGTGAAGGTGAAAACCTAAGGTAGGAATTGCTTAGTGTTACTGTACATGTTCAGCCAATATTTATACTAAGTAGTGCCAGTCATACTGAGTCACTAGGAGTTGATGAACAGCCAGGAGGCTGCATAAACTAAGTATAGAGCTATGCAAATCTATGCAAAGGTGCTGCAATCAGGGGCTATGTTTGATGATGGGAGAATAAAGAGAATAAATAACATGGGCTGTGCAAGTGGAAACACATAGGAAATCTAATGAGAATTTCTAAGTAAAAATAGATAGTAGGTGTAAGTAGACATGGTAAAGTTTAGAACGTGAAGGGAGATCAATGTTACCATGTCACATAGCAAGAGAATCAAAAGAAGACTGAGACAGATTATTATATAACAAGGGAAGAAAAGATAGGGAGGTATCACCAATCATAACACACTCTCCAGGTCTTGGAGCTGATGCAAAGGATGATGGTGCTCACTGAAAATGTTTCTGGGGCACATTGGAGGGTTGTGCAAGCGTTTCCTATGCCTTGGGATGGGTGGGGGACTGGTGGGAGGTGGTCTGTGTGATGGAAGTGTCACTGGAGGGGGGGCTGGACTGGGTGTCCATGTGTGAGAAGCAAAAGAAGGTGAGGAGGATCTTGATGATCTCAGGCTCAGCAATGGTGAAGGAGAGGGTGAATCCCTAGGAGGAGCAGAATGAACCACATCAAACTCATTGCTGGAAGTAGTATCCAACTTGGAACTCTTATCAGAACTAGCAGAAGCCAGAACCAGAATATCCGGAACCTCATCATGTGTATGAGTTGGTTTGAAGGGACCTGAATGGGGACAGTGTGGGCTGGAATAAGAACATCTTGGGAAGAGAGTCTTGTCAAAGATTGCATGTGCTGATGTAACAACGGCATTGGTTGGTGACATAAAAATAAAGTTTGAGTCACTACCAGGGGCAATGCCCAAGTAGATCATCAATTGCAATCTTGGCTGTAGCTTTCCACCTTGGTGTTCAGCCAGAATGTGTACATAGGCACCACAACTGAATACCCATAGGTGGTCAACAGAGGGTTTCTCCCCCTTAAGTAATGTCAGGGGGGTATCCCAGCAAAGATGGGACTATGGGGTCTGATTATAAACATGGGTTGCATGAAGCAGAGCCTATTCCCAATAGGAGGAAGGTAGGCAAGCATGTAAATGCATTGCCTGTGCCTTGTCCATTAATGTGCAGATTAAACATTCCACATGCCCATTCTGTTGGTATGCATATGTGGCAGACTGTTGGATGTTCACTCCATTGTCCTTCAGAAAGTCCCAAAATGCTCTGGAAGTGTATTCACCTCTGGCATTGGAATGCCAGTGTTTTATCACAGCATTGTACTGATTGTGGATGAAGGTGAACCATTGTTTGGTTGCCCAGAGTGTCTGATCCTTGGACCATATCAAGGTGGTCCAGGCCATTGATGTAAAGTCATCATAAAAGATGACTGCATACTTGTATTTCAAGTATGACACTACTTTGAAGGACTTTAAGTTCAAATGAATCAACTCAAAGGGAGCGGTTGCCTGCATCTCACTAAGAGGAAAAGGACAATTCAGCTGTTTGCCAAGCTGACACCCTTGACAGAGGCCAGTTTTAGATGGGATCTTCACATCAGGAAAATCCTTCAGGTGCTTCTTAGCATGCCTGATGACATCAGGGGATGAATGTCTGAGATGTTGGTGCATGAGCTCATATTTGATCTCAGAGGCAAGTGACAACATGTTTTTAGGCACATCATCAGGGAAGATGGGTTTGGCACAAAGCCAATACATGGTTTGACCTGTTACGCTTGGTCTGGGTAGGAACAAGTGTAGGCTCAAAGAACTAACTGTGGGTCAAAGGTTCAAGATATTCGGGCAAGGGATGCTTGCCGAAAGGTCAAAGGAGATGTCTGATGATGAGGTTGACAATGGAGATCAGGGGGGTCATCCGACGTTTGGAGTCAACAAAGAGATTCGAGGGAATCGTCTGACGATTAAGTTGACGAAGAGATTCAAAGTGGTCGTCCAACAATAGAGTCGATGAAGAAGTTCAAAGGGATTCAAGGTAGAATTGAGCAGGACTAAGCTAAGGATACATCGAGTAAAATGATGGCTTAAGTACTGCAAAGAATAGAAACTAATAGAAGGTCATGGAAGGTTTATTACTAAGTGAAGAAAGATAGAACCTTCCATGGGAAATAGAAGTGTAGATAGCAAGAATAGAGAGGCGGAAATGAAAGGTGTGTGACGAACACGTTGTATGTTCTAGAGCACTCTAAGAAAGTAAAAGATACCAGGTTGGGCCGGTCTATCATATCGACGAACAAGAAGAGAAAAGAAGTGAATCATAACATTACCCCCAGAGTACATTTGAAGTCACTATGAAGAATAAAATCAAAAGAAAGAATCAGAAATCCATGCACCTATCTCCACCAGGGGAACCCATCATGTTAGCATATGCTGAGTCATTGTATCCCAGGTCATTATCGTTCAGGTCGAGATCAGCGAGTTCAAGGTCAGGAGAGGGACAACGATGATGTTGATGAGGGTGAGGGGTTTGGCGATGACGATAAGAAGGGGGAGGAATTGGTCTAGGAGCCAAGCCAGAGCCAGAGGATGGGGGGTCAGAGAGTCGTTCGACAAGGGATTGAGGTGGTACAGGACCAGAACGCCTTGAACATGTGGAAGAAGCTGAAGAGGAGGAGGAGGAGTTTACGGGGTTGAGGGTTCGAGGACAAGGGCGACAAGGACAGCGATGTTGGGTGTGACCAGGATGGTGGCGAGCACAGTGGGGGCAGACGTAATACAGACAGTTAATGTGGATATGGGAGAGTCGGTGGCAGTGGAAACATGCTTGACTGTAGAGGTAATGATCAGGGGAGAGAGGTACATTACATTGTCCTTCCCAACTGACTTTGGCTCATTCCATGACAGCTAATTCCTCAAGGGTGAGGGGTTCTTCGGAAGCTTCTGGGGATGGGTTCTGGTGAAGGCGGCATTGTTCGTCGAGTTCTCAGGTGTACCCTAGAACATCCTTGGCTAGTTTGTCCATTTCTAACTGATGCATGACAGAAAGGACAAGGTTGGTGAGCTCAGTGCGGGTTTCATGGAGGGTGGCAACATGTTCTGTGGGATAGTCAGACATCTGGTTGGGGAGGGGATAGAGACTGTGGATTTCTTGGAAAAGGAGAAGGAGGGTATCAAGGGGGGAGAAGGGTTCTAAATGGGCACAAAGGGGGGTAAGAAGGTGGGGGGTTTCAAGGAGGAGCATAAGGGAGGACTGTTTGGTGACAGGGAATGGGTCAGGACGGATATGTTGAGCATAAAGAGGTAATTCGACTGAGATGACTGGGTTTGGATCAAGGGTGGGGAGATGTAGAGGGGGAGATGTCGGTTGGGGAATGCCTGGATTATAATTAGTGGAATCGAGGCCTTGGATTCGATAAAGTAGGGGAGTGGTCCAGCCAGTGGTAGCAGCAGTGGGAGAGGGAGATCTAGTGGGAGTGGACATGTCTTGATTTCGTAGGTGATGTAGAGGATGAGGAGGGGAAGACATGAGGGTGGAGAGTCTTATACTTGGATAGAATTTCCTTGGCATGGTTAAACTCCAATTCAGGTAACCAGGAATCTTCTTTGGCTGAATATCCCTTCCAGCAGACTAGGAATTTTCGGTTGTTTGGGGTTCCACGATGTTGGATTATCTTTTCCATTTCGTATTCCTCTTCTCCGTTGATAAGGTCAGGTGGAGGGGAGGGGAAGTTCGGTCCATGCACATCATTTTTGCAATAGGGCGATAACAGGGAAGCGTGGAAGACCAGGTGTATTTTCCATGTATGTGGGAGGCAGAGTTTATAAGTGAGGGAAGAGAGGACCTGTGTGACGGCAAATGGGCCTTCTCGCTTGGGGGCGAATTTTGGATGGGAGATAAGGCGTTTCAGGTTTTGGGCTTCTAGCCAAACCTTGTTGCCTTTATGGAAAGGGGTAAATTTTCCATGGAAACAGGATTTCATGACTTGTCTGGCAAGTTCGTGGGCCACCAGGGCTTTGTCTCTAGCTGTGGAGAGGAGTTTCAGTTGTTCCTCAACTGCAGGGAGGTTGGTCTCAGCAATGATAGTGGGGAGGGGGCGAGGTTCAAATCCCATCATGAGGAAGAATGGGGATCTATTGGTGACAGAGTGGGGGTGGTGATTGTATGCAAATTCGGCATGAGAGATAAGGTTGGACCATGTGGAAGGGGAATTGCCACAGAAGATTCGAAGGTAGGTCTCCACTTCTTGGTTTACCCATTCGGTTTCTCCATCGGATTGAGGATGATATACTGTGGAGAGGGAGAGGTTATATCCGAGGAGTTGCCCGAGTTCTTTTGCAAAAGAGGAGGCAAACTGGGGTCCACGATCCAAGATGATTTTGTCATATAGGCCAAACCAAGTGTAGACTTTGTGAAAGAAAAGGGAGGCAATTCCTTCGGCGGAGATGGATTTCTTGGTAGGACAGAGAATTACCCCCTTAGTAAGCCCATGGTCAACCACAACCAAAAGACTGTCAAAGCCAGAGGAAATAGGAAGGTCTGTGATAAGGTCACATGAGATTTGTTGAAAGGGAATAGGAGAGGAGGAAACAATGGGGGAGAGGGGTGGGGAGGTAGGATGGGTGTTTGCTTTTGAGGACCGACAAGGGGTGCAACCTTTGATGTACTTTCGCACAAACTGAGTGAGGCCAGGCCACCAAAACTCAGCAGTGACAAGTTGACAAGTTTTAAGATAGCCAGGGTGACCCGCAGAGGTGTGATCATGATGTCGTTCAACAACAGAGCGGTGAAGGTCAGGGGGAACATAGACTCATCCTTGGAAGGTGAGGATGCCAGCATCATATTGCCAGTTGGAAAGGCGAGAGTGGAATTGGGTGGGAACGTTGCCGGTGGTGGCATGTAGAGCATCAAGGACAAGAGGATCAGAAGCGGAGGAGGTGGCTAGTTTGGTTTGGAGGGAGGTATCAATGAGGTTGACGAAGAGGGTGTCAGGAAGAAGGGTGACATTGTCAGTATCCTCATCAGTCGGTGGAAGGAGGTCCAGGTGGCGAGAGAGGGCGTCAGGTATGGCAAGGGAGGAACCAGGGACATGGGTCAGGTGGAGGTCAAAGTCTGAGATGTCAAGCAGCCAATGAGCCTGTCATCAGTTGAGTTTCTGAGGTTGGCGAAAGTATGTGAGGTTTTTGTGGTCGGTGAAAACTTCAACAGGGAAAGGTGATCCATGGAGGTAATGGCACCAGGCTTTGAGACCTTGAATGATGGCGAGAAGTTCCCTGTCGTAGATGTTGTAATTTCGTTTGGCAGAGGAGAAGGATTGTGAGAGATAGGAACATGGATGCCAATCTCCATTGGCATCAGTCTGAAGAAGGACTCCACCGGAAGTGTATTTGGAAGCATTGGTGGCAATGGCAAAGGGGCAGGCAGGGTCTGGGAGATGGAGGATTGGATGACTAAGGAACAGTTGTTTGAGTTCATCGAAGGATTGTTGGCAACTGGGAGACCAGTCCCAGGGTTGGTTTTTCTTTGTAAGGTCAAGGAGGGGGTGAGCGATGTTGGAGTAGTTGGCGATGAATCATTGATAGAAGTTAGCAAACCCTAAGAAGGAGCGGATGTCTTTGACTTTGGCAGGGGTTGGCCATTCACAAATACCATCCAGTTTCACTGGGTCCATGGCGAGCTCATCAGGTCGTATGATCATCCCAAGGTATTCAACCCCATTGGTGGCAAACATGCATTGTTCAAGTTTAAGGTGAAGATCTAACTCAGTCATGCATTGGAGTACTTGTTTGGTTCGCTCCTTGTGGGTTTTGGCATCGGGGGAAAAGATGAGGAGGTTGTCCATATAGATGACCAGCCATCCTTCTGTGATCATATCATGGAAGGAGTTGTTCATGAATCGTTGGAAGGTGGCAGGGGAGTTGCAAAGACCAAAAAACATGACTGTCGGTTCGAACAGTCCTTTGTGGGTGATGAATGCTGCTTTCCATTGGTGACCATCTTTGATGCGGACGTTGTTGTATCCCCAACGAACATCGAACTTGGTAAAGGTTTTGGCACCTTTAAGTTTATCGACGAGGTCGGATATGAGGGGAAGACGGTAGGCATCGCGGATGGTATGTTCATTGATGTAGCGATAGTCTTGGTAGGGTTGGAGACCACCATCTTTCTTTTTAACAAAGAAGAAAGGGGAGGCTTGGGGGGAGTTGGATGGGCGAATCTTTCCTGCCTTGAGGTTTTTGTCAAGGAATGCTTCGGTAGCAGCTTTTTCATCAGGGGAGAGGGGGTAGAGTTTGCCAACTTTCGGGGTAAAAGAATCATCAAGATTGATCTCATGGTCATAGGGTTGGCTAGGAGGAACATGGTCGGTTGCTTCTTTCAAGAAGATGGAGGAGAAGGTGGAGTATTCAGGTGGAAGAGTGGCCTTTGGTTTGGCCTTTTCGGCAGCCATAGCTAGTTCAGTTGCCATTGTAAGTTTGGCAATGGTGGCGGAGGGAATGAAGCAAGATCCGCAGCACATGATCTGATTGATAATTCAGTTGTCATTGGCTCGTTGGAGATACCGGGCCTCAGTGTCTTTCTTCATGTAGTCATAGAGATGTCCATCCCAGATGGAGTTGACTTGTACAAGTTGGGGTGGGTGAGGGGTTGGTGTCTGGGGTTTTGGAGTTGGTTTGGCATGGTTGTAGTACAATTCCTGGGATTGATCGGAGTCGAGGGAGATGGATAGCTCTTGCTTGATCCAGTCGATGGTGGGATTGGCTTGTCTAAGCCAGGGGAGTCCAAGGATTATGTTCTCCTTTCCACAGTTGAGGATGTAGAATGTGATGCAATGCATGAGTTGTCCAATGTGGACATAGAGCGTGGTGGAAAAACGGATGAGACCGATTTTTGTTTGAGGATTGGTCGACATTTTTAACAGCGATGGGAGAGGGGAGTCATTCTTTTGGGAGACAATGTTTTTGAACAAAGTCCCAATTGATGCAAGAGATTTGCACTCCAGAGTCAATGAGAGCATGAGTTCCAATGGCTTTTAAGTGCAACGGTTCGATGATTTGAATGGGGATTTGCATAGACTGTTTGGTAATCAATGATACAAGTACAGGAGCACATGTAAAAGAGGGAGAGCCTTGCATTGGGGAAGGTCTCCATTCTAAAAATCCTTGTTGGGGGTGACAAAGGAGATCCTTGCTATGGTTTCTTCTTCGTCATCGTCCTCGACCTCTACTAGTCTTGGGATTTCTTCGACTTTCCTAACCTTCCTTTCTCCAGTCTTCTTCAGCTGAGAAGGGAAGTTTGGGCAGTCGCTTGAGAGATGTCTGGGTTTTCAGCAGCGGAAACAGAGTCCTTTGGTGATACAGTGTTTTTGTTCTTCTGGGGTTAACTTAGATACTTTGATAGCATCAACGTCCATGGTGTCAGGGTCTTTTTGGGGGTGGAAGGAAGAGGAGGAAAACGAATGGTAGGGGGGGGTGGTCTTGCCTTGTTTTGCCATGTCATTGGCTCTTCCCCATTGGGTGAGGAAGTGGGTGGATTTGGCGTACCATTCGTCAATTTTGGTGGGGATGGTGTCCATAGACATGATGCGACGCATGAGTTTGGTGTAGATGCTGGTGGAGAAGTATCCGATGAGAACATTTTGGTCAGTGATCCCGCAGATCTGGACATGGTTCCAAAATTTGGAGATGTATTTGGTGAGATCGGAGAGGGAGGGTTTTCCTTCCATCTTGGTGGATGAAAGCCAGGTGATAGAGAGGGCGACAGTGTCTTTGTGTTTGAAGGCGGTGTTGAACTCTGTGATAAAGTTCACGTAGGTTCCAAAGCCTTTGTTTGCGTTAAGAGTGGCTTTTTGGAAGGAGGAGGCCCAAGTAAGAGCAGCTCCTTTTGTCATATAGGAGAGGGCAAAGGTGATCTTCTTAGCATCAGTGGTATAGACTTCTTCATTGACAAGGAGGTGGGTTCAGACAGAGTCCAACCAGATCGTGGCTTTGGCATAGTCACCATCAAAGTTTTCAGGGGCACCAATGTGAAGTTTGACTGGTTTCAAGGTCATGGTGGAATGGGGTGGTTGTGGGGGGAGGAAGGGGGGAAGTGGGTGTGAGGAAACAAACTGACGAGGGGGAATGGGAGTAGAGGATGGGGGAGGAAGGAGGAGAGGTCTAGTTATGGTGGGGGTGGGGAGAGGTGGTGTTGGTTCCCTAGGGGAGACGTCTGGGGTAGGATCGAAGGTTTCTTCATCTGAAGGTTCAGTGGAGGGGGGAGATTCGGAGGGGACTCGATAAGAGCGTCATAGTGCCCTTTCAAGGGCTCCTGGTGTTTGAGGGGAGGAAATGGTGAGAGACTACAGTGATGGTAGCTTGAAAAGAGGAGCTTAGTCCTTTTGTTATGCTTGGTCCGGGTAGGAACGAGCGTAGGCTCAAAGAACTAACTGTGGGTCAAAGGTTCAAGATATTTGGGCAAGGGATGCTTGCCAAAAGGTCAAAGGAGATGTCTGATGATGAGGTTGACAACGGAGATCAAGGGGGTTGTCTGACATTTGGAGTCGACGAAGAGATTCAAGGGAATCATCTGATGATTAAGTCGATGAAGAGGTTCAAAGGGATTCAAGGTAGAATTGAGCAGGACTAAGCTAAGGAT
Source organism: Boletales sp. KT-2023b (assembly GCA_038089675.1). Lineage (NCBI taxonomy): Eukaryota > Fungi > Basidiomycota > Agaricomycetes > Boletales > Boletales sp. KT-2023b. The sequence goes on along the minus strand of JBBPLE010000386.1, from coordinate 22,003 downwards.
ACATCAAGTAAAATGATGGCTTAAGTACTGCAAAGAATAGAAACTAATAGAAGGTCATGGAAGGTTTATTACTAAGTGAAGAAAGATAGAACCTTCCATGGGAAATAGAAGTGTAGATAGCAAGAATAGAGAGGTGGAAATGAAAGGTGTGCGACGAACACATTGTATGTTCTAGAGCACTCTAAGAAAGTAAAAGATACCGGGTCAGGCCGGTCTATCATATCGATGAACAAGAAGAGAAAAGAAGTGAATCATAACATGACCACCATGACTGTGAAACTCTAAATAAGCTTCCTTAAAGCATTGATCCCAGGTAGTAAGATATCCAGGCCTGGCTTGAAGCATGAGGCAGTGGTTCTGCAGTAGTGTGCCCATAGACACAAGTTGAACAGCACATGTGTTATGCTTGGTCCAGGTAGGAACAAGCATAGGCTCAAAGAACTAACAATGAAGTCAAGGAGTTCAAAGATATGCAGACAAGGAGGCTTGCCAGAGGGTCAAGAGGTCAGTTGATGATAGAAGTTGATGAGATTTCAAAGAGGTTGTCTGACAAAGAAGTTGATGAAGGAGTTCAGAGAGTTTCAGAGAATCAAGGTAGGATTGAGCAGGACTAAGCTGAAGATACATTGAGTATAACCACAGCTTAAGTACTGCAAGAAATGGAAACTAATAGAATGTCATGGAAGGTTCATTACTAAGCAAACAAAGGTAGAACATTCCATGAGAAACAAAAGCAAGATAACAAAAATAGGAAATGGAAATGAATGGTGTGTGGCAAATATGTTGCATGTTCTAGAATACTCTAAAGAAGAAAAAGATACCAGGTCAGGCTGGTCTATCATACACAGAAATGAAACGTAACAACATGAGGACATGTGCAAGACAGGTGATAGGCAGGCAATGTGATTGCCATACCATAGCAAAACTGTGCCTCTACCTATAATAGGTGATCGGCCATTTGTGGTAGAAGCCCATTGAGGCTGGTTGAATTTTTGATACTCAACAAAATCAGACCAATCTGGTGAAAAATGAGCCAAAGCTCCAGAATTGAGTAGCCACATGTCAGATGGAACCTTATGTGAGTGTGCTTTTTCCTTTCCTTTGTTGTTCTTACTACAACTGTCACACTATGCAAATTCACAGGTAGCAGATGTATTTGAACTATCTACTACAGGAAACATGTATATATGATTTATCTGAGGCAGAGTTAACTGCATGTCAGTACCTGATGTAGAAGGGGAAGGGGATATACACTGCAATGTGGACTCCATAAAGAAGTCTTCGATGTACTCATCATAGGCATCTTCACCTAGACTGACAGTGTCCTCTTCGTCAACCTCCATAATTCCTGTTGTCCCAGTTAAAGGGACTTTTGCAATCTGTTGGGAAAGCAGGGCAGAGAGATGGTTGGAAAGGGATTGCTCTGTATGACTGCACTTGGAGTGGTGTTGAGCAACCAGTTTGAGGTTGCAGATGGTAGAGGAGGTCACAGGGACCTCAAGGCATCATGTGAGGGTGACAGTTTCCTTGGTTAGAGGAAATGCAGGCAGCCCATAGTGGGTCATGCCGGACATGTGTGTCTTGTGGCAGGGGTCAGGGACAGGTGACGTAAACATGGTGGCAGCAGGGGCAATGATGGTGGCAGAGGTGAAGGCGAAGGAGGCTGAGGCCTGAGCAGCCTCTGCCTGCTTCTTCTCCTTTCAGGTCTTCTTCTTCTCCTTGCACTTCTCCTCACCCTTTTCAGAGTGATTACCATCATGGTGCTGCTGCTTCTGGTTAGTATTCCCCTTTGAAGAGGAACTACCTTGCATCTGCTGCTGTTGCTGCTGGGTTCCCCCTGCTGCCATTTGATGGCACTGACTTTGTTGGCCTGTTGAGGCTAGGAGTCCTTGGCAGGATGGTGCTGCATGTACATTTGCCATGACACTTCTACTTGTTGGGAAATCTCCCTGACAGTAGGTACTGTTTTGGTGATGACCCCCTTGGAGTCAGTCTCCAGTTTGGCAGTGGTGATTGTGGTGGTGACATGGTTGGTGTACTTTGGGATCTTGGAGATCACGATTAATGACTTTATTTTGTCATCAACTGGGTATCCAAAGTCAGAGAGCTGGGAGAAGAGCATGTCCAATTTGGAAAATGCAGTGACCAGGGAGTTGTTGTCAGGTATGATCAGACCCATAAGGGCCTTGAACTTGGTGATGGCAGAGGAGAAGGTGTTATGTTTCATTTCTGTGTACAATAGACCAGCCCAACCCAGTATCTTTTTCTTCTTTAAAGTGCTCTAGAATATGCAACATGTTTGCCACACACCATTCATTTCTGCTTCCTATTCTTGTTATCTCACTTCTGTTTCTCATGGAATGTTCTATCCTTGTTCACTTAGTAACAAACCCTCCATAACATTCTATTAGTTTCCATTTCTCACAGTACTTAAGTTGTGGTTATCCTTGATGTATCTTTAACTTAGTCTTGCTCAATCTTACCTCATTCTCTGAACAACCCTCTGAACTCCCTCATCAACTTCTTCATCAGATGACCCCCTTCAAATCTCATCGACTTCTAACATTGACTGAACCCTTGACCCTCTGGCAAGCCTTCTTGTCCATATATCTCTGAACCTTTGACTTCATTGTTAGATCTTTGAGCTTACACTTATTCCTACCCAGACCAAGCATAACAGATGGTGGGATTGTTGAACCATTTTTCAAGCTCAATGAGGATGTTTTCAGCATGGTCACCAAAGTCAATGCCACACTCACAAACATGACAGTCGCAAGTGAGGGTGATGGCACCAGTGGCCTTGTCATCATCCTTGTCCCAATCCTCCTGCTTTTCTTCAATGCAATGAACCTTGTCAGCTGGTGGAGTGTAGGCAGGGGTTACAATATGTCCATTGGAGTCCTTCACCTTGGCAATGGTGACAGGGATGGAGGAACAAAGCTTCATGATCCTGAAGTAAACTCTAATGGATCAAAGGTAGTCATTCATTTGTAAATGCCAGACACAGTAGTTGGTGCTGTTGAGTTTGGTGATGGTGGTAAGGGAGGAAGATGACATGTTGAGGTCTGGTTGAGAATAGACATTAGCATGGGAACTTTAAACAGAAGTAAAAGGGAGCAGAATGAACCATGTTGCTGAACATCCAGAGCTCATGGACCTGGGGGACGTAGTCTCCCCTTGTCTTTGAGATGGAGAGTGGCTGCTCTGCACAGCTTTTGCTTTGCAGAGCATCTGGCAGAAATTAATCTGCACAGGACAGCTCAAACATTCACCATCTGGGGATGGAACTTAATCTGCACCCCAGAGGTTGACCTGTGTGGTGAGCAGAACTGAATCCACATTGACCAACAGTCAGGTGAGGATGAGAGAGTGGAGGGCAGTGTGAGCCAGATGCTAGCCCACTTGGGGCTCATAACCTGTTGTGAGTATATGTGTTACATACATGGGAAGATCTCTCACATACCTGGTGATGTTGGTGATGATATCAAGTAAAGATCAATTAGAACTCAGCTACCCTGAGTTTGAAGTTAAATACAATGAATGTGTAAACTAGTTACTATGTATGGAACACAGGGTCTGTTCAACAATTAGTTCACACATCACATGTATTTACATTCAGACTCAGCAGAGCTGAGTTCTAATCAATCTTTACTTGATACCATCACCACCACCCTTAAGTTGTGTCACCACCAATGTTACCAGGTATGTGAGAGACCTTCCCATGTATGTAACACATGTACTCACAACAGGTTATGAGCCCCAAGTGGACTAGTGTGCAGCTCATGCCACCCTTCTTGTTACGATCAGTAATACCCCCCTATCTTTTCTTTCTCTGTTACATAACAACCTCTTTCAGTCTTCTTTTGATTCTTTCGCTATGCAACATGGTAACATTAATATTCATTCACATTCTAGACTTTACCATGTCTATTTATGCTTACTATCTATATTTACTTAGAGATCCCCATTAGATTTCCTATACATTTCCACTTGTGCAGCCCACACTATTTATTCTCTCTATTTTCTCATCATCACACATAGCCCCTGATTGTGCAGCACCTTTGCACAGATTAGCATAGCATTATACTTAGTGTCTGCAGCCTTATGGCTATCCGCTGACTCGTAGTGACTCAGTATGACTAGCACTACTTAGTATAAATACTGGACAACCATGTACAGTAGAAGCCAAGCAATTCCTACCTTAGGTTTTTGCCTTCACATCCCAGTCCTCCTCTGAGTTCATTCCTAAGTTGGCCTTAGTGCCTCCTCATCATCGTCTCTAGTCTTCCATCACCCAGAACCTCTGTGATCCTTCTGGGAGATCCTTGATGTCATCTGATGTCACCTTGAACCTTTGTCCACCAGAACCCTTGACCTTCATCTCTGGAGTCCCTGACTTATGTCAGTATGTTATCCTTGGCTGCTGTCCTTGACCTAGGCGATTATCATTAGGTCTACACTTGTTCCTACCCAAGGCAAGTGTAACAAAAGGAATTGCTTCTCTTCAATAAGACTACTATCTAGTAGATCCCACCATTTCACACCAGCACCCCAGAAACTCTAGGCCTTCAGGCAACCTTCACACCCCAGATTCACACTTCTACCAGGAATGCATTCAAGAAAACATCCCTTCTGACTCTGAATCCTCACACCCCACTGCCCCAGCACCCACTGACATAGAAGATGAAGATCTCTACATCCTAGCCAATGAAAACCCCATTGACACCCACCTATCCCACGAACTCTCTGCACAATTATCCCTAACTAGGATACCCACACTGCCATCCCCACTAGCTTTCACATGACATCTCCACTTCACTGGAGGAACCATCCCATCTACTGTCACCCCCACACCAGTCCCCCATCCACAGATCCTTCCCCTGTTTCTTCCCACAGAACCCTCATCCCCAGCTCCATCAGTCAGCATGAGCGACATAGCACCCCCCCCTCATAAACCCATAGAACTCTGCATTGCCCCCCCTGATCATTTTGATGGAAGCTATGCCACAGCCAAAGCCTGGTTTGCCTCTGTTGTATTCTACTTCCTGGTCAATGAAGAAGTATACAACAACAATACCAAGAAGGTGGCATATGCTCTTTCTTACATGAGCAAGGGATCCACTGCCACTTGGGCAGCAACCTATTGAATCAAAGTCTTAGCAAATGAAGAAACAATCACCTGGGATGAATTCAAGGAAGCCTTCCAGGGTACTTTCTACCACCATGATAGTAAAGCTGTCTCCATCACTGCCCTTAATTCCCTACAAATGAAAGGGAACTCTATGGCTGACCTCACCTGATATATCACCGAATTCAGAAATCACATTCAGATCTCTGAAATTGCTGATGAAAATGTCCTAATTGGGTACTTTGCTGCTGGAGTTACAGTAAACCTTATGAAATGAATCATGTCAATGGACACAGTACCAACCAAGATTGATAAATGGTACAACAAGGCTGTACACTTCCTCAGCCAATTCCAGAAAGCCAACGACATCACATGATCAAGCAGAAACCCCTCTCACATCCCATATCATTTCTTCCAATCACACTTCCATGCTTGACCCACATGTGATCCTAATGCAATGGATGTCAATGCTATTCAAATCAGGAGATTAACCCCAGAAGAATGTAAACAATGCTTCAAAAAGGGATTATGCTTCCGATGTTGTCAACCTGGACATAATGCGACCAAGTGTATCAAGTTCCTGGGTTGTTCCACCCCCAGAAACATTAGACAAATACAACCACTGCCACCATTGAAGAAATTAAAGAATGCAACAATGACAACATGGAAGTCAACCGTGTCTTGGGTTTTTAGAGAGGAGGTCCAACCCAATGCAGGCCCCCTCCCCAACCAGATGCGCCCCTGTACTTATTTCTCAAAGTGATTGAAATGCTATTTATCTTCCCATTTCAATCCTGAGCGCATCTCAAGATATTGGAACCCAAGCACTCGTAGATTCCAGTGCAACCATTTCTTGCATCGATTGGCATTTTGCCAAGTAATGGAAACTCCCACTAGAAAGACTTCCTACCCCTATCCCTGTCAGGAACGTTGATCAAACTCAAAATTGAAATGGTGATATTAAATTTACCACCTTCATCCCAATATGCCTTGATAACGTTATCCAGAGAATCTGCTTCCATGTAATGCACTGTGGAAGGGAAAACATCATCCTAGGACACCCATGGTTGAAAGAAACAAACCCCATCATCAATTGGACCAAAGGGGCTGTAACCATCCCTGAAGAAAATGATCAAACCAAAGACCTTTACACTCCACAGAACTCCCTCAGACCAATGAACCATACTCTATTAAACCTCAATCAAAAAGAAAGCCTTCTTTGCTGATATCTCGATCAAGAAGAACCTTCAGATTTCTGTCAATGAGCCATGATGAACTGCATCACTCATTGAGCAGCCAGGTTTGAATTCCAACATCCCTTTGGGGAAAGCTATGTCCAAGCCTTCACCACTGCTACCAAACTAGCCATCAAGGCAAAAGACCCCAAAGACACCATCACCCTCCCCCCAGAATACAAGAAATTTGAGGAAGTATTCTCCAAAAACACCACCCACCATCTCCCTCCATCCCAATCCTATGATCATGAAATAAATTTGGATGACATGTTCATACCAAAGGTCTCCAAAATTTACCCCCTCACCCCCGAAGAACGAAAAGCTGCTGATACTTTCATTAATGAAAATCTCAAATCTGGTAAAATATGTCCATCCAATTCCCCCCAAGCCTCCCCTTTTTTCTTTGTCAAGAAAAAGGATGGAGGACTATGACCTTGCCAAGACTATAGATATCTCAACAACCATACCATCAAAGACACCTATCCCCTTCCCCTGATCTCTGACCTCATCGACAAACTTAAAGACGCTAAGCTTTTTACCAAGTTCAATGTCCAATGGGGGTATAATAATGTCCAAATCAAAGATGGACACCAATGGAAAGCAGCTTTCATTACCCACCAAGGACTTTTCGAACCAACAGTAATGTTCTTTGGGCAATCAAATTCCCCCCCCACATTCCAACACTTCATGAATGATTCTTTTCGGGATATGATCACCAAAGGATGGTTAATCATTTATATGGATGACCTCCTTATTTTCTCATCTGATCCAAAAACACATGAAGAATATACCAAATGCATTCTTCAACGGATGAAGGAACTTGACCTTCACCTCAAACTAGAGAAATGCAAATTTGCCACCCCAGAAGTTGAATATCTGGGAATGATTGTCAAACCAGGAACCCTTGCTATGGACCCTGTTAAGTTAGACAGCATCCAGAAATGGCCAGTTCCAGCCAAAGTAAAGGATGTTTGCTCTTTCCTGGGATTCACAAATTTCTATAGATGATTCATCCCAAATTATTCAAATCTTGCACAACCCCTCTTAGACCTCACCCAAAAAAATTGTGCATGGAACTGGTCCCCCAACTGTAATGCTGCATTTCAAAAACTAAAAGCCAAATTCCTGGAGAAACCCATCCTCTGCTTTCCAGATCTCAGCAAACCCTTCACAATCGCCACTGACACTTCAAAATACACCTCTGGAGGGATTCTCCTCCAAACCGACAAAAATGGGGATTGGAAACCCTGTTCTTACCTTTCCCAATCATTCTCACCCATGGAATGAAACTATGACATCTATGACCAAGAACTCCTAGCTGTCATTCAGGCTCTTAAAATGTGGAAACACTATCTCCAAGGTCACCCCACCCCCGTCCAGGTCTTCACTGACCACAAGAACCTAACCTACTTTAAACAACCTCAGAACCTTAATTGAAGACAAGCTAGATGGCTCCTTGATCTGGCTGACTTTGATCTTCAGTTGATTCATGTGGCAGGAAAAGACTTGGCTAGACCTGATGCTCTCTCTCACTGTCCTGACCTGGTCCCTGATGATGAACAGGACAATCATAACATCATGCTTCTCCCCCCATCCCTTTTTATTAATATGATTGACACAGCTTTAACTGACAAACTCTGCTCCTCCTCCGCCACTGATCCCCTAGTCTTAGATTCCCTCCAGGCTCTGGATGGAGAAGTACCCTCGCAACTTCGCTCCTGCCTCTTTGATTGGAAATATGGTGCTGGTGTCCTCACCTACCAAAATCGAGTCTATGTCCCAAATGACCTCAAACTCCACCAATCTGTCATGGCCAGGCACCACTCTCACACTTCAGCCAGCCATCCTGGATATCTCAAAACATGCCAATTAGTGGCCTCTGAATTTTGGTGGCCTGGCATGGCAACCTTCATTCAAAAGTACATAGAAGGTTGCATCCACTGCCAGCATGCCAAGGCCAACACCCACCCCTCTGCACCCCCCCCCCTCCCAATCCCTTCTAAATTGTCATGACCCTTCCAACAAATCTCTTGCAATCTCATCACTGACCTTCCCCTTTCAGGCGGCTTCGACTCCTTATTGGTTGTGGTTGACCACAGGCTTATGAAGGGGGTGATTTTATGTCCTACCAAGAAAACTGCTACAGCCAAGGGAATCACCACTCTTTTCCTCAATAAAGTCTGGAAACAGTTTGGTCTCTACAACAAAATCATCTCAGATTGAGGACCACAATTTGCCTCAACCTTTGCCAAGGAACTAGGAAAACTCCTTGGCTACAATCTTTCCCTCAGCACCATCTACCATCCACAAATGGATGGGGAAACTGAATGAGTCAATCAAGAGGTTGAAACATACCTATGGATCTTTTGTGGTAACAACCCAACAATCTGGGCTGAACATATCACCATGGCAGAATTTGCACATAACCACCACCCCCATTCTATTACCCAAAAATCCCCATTCTTCCTCATGATGGGCTATGAACCCCGCCCCCTCCCCACGGTTATCTCCAAATCATGGTTACCAGCACTGGAATTATGTCTCAAGGAACTATTGGCTGCCTACGACAAAGCCCTGGCTGCACATGATCTCATATGCCAGCTTATGAAATCAAGGTACCACAGGAAATTTACTCCATTCATTAAAGGAGATAAGGTTTGGCTAAATGCTAAGAACCTTAAACAAAATGTCATTGCCCCTAAGTTCTCTGCAAAACAAGAAGGACCTTTCACCATCACTAAAGTCCTCTCCCTGGTCACATATCAACTACAGCTTCCCCAAACTTGGAAAATTCACAATGTCTTCCATGCATCACTGCTTTCAAGGTACCACGAAAATGAAATACACAGCCCCAACTTCCCAGCCCCTCCACTGGAATTGATCGGAGGGGAAGAAGAATATGAAATAGAACAAATCATCAAACACCATGGCAACCATTCCCAGAGGCAGTACCTGGTGCAATGGAAAGGCTATCCACCAGAAGATGACTTGTGGCTTCCAGAAAAAGACTTCAAACACACACAGGATATTCTCCAAAGTTATAAAAACCTCATCTCAAAAACCTTGTCTCCACCACCCAAACCATCTAAACATACTCAAACCCACTCAGCCAAACCATAATCATCATGTCCACCACCTCCCCCATCTCTGTCTCCTCCAACTCCCCTACTCCCCCTCCTATTAGCTCCCCCTCCATGTCCCCTGTTCTTCCCTCCTCCACTGCTACTGCTATAAAAGAACAAATCCTCCAGATCGCTCTCTGCATCCCTGACACTGTCCTTGATGACCTCACCACCAGTCCTATCATCCAACAACCAACCCCCACTTCTCCTACTCCTACATCCCCTCCAGGTCTCCCCACTATTCCCCCATTTCCCCCCTCAGTTCCTGTCCACATCCACCACCTCCACCGCCCCAACTGCCACATCCTCTTCACCCACATTCTCTCCCAAGAGGCCCCCCACTCTGCACTCAAACATCACCCCACCTACCAAATGTCCCCAGAGGTTATCACAGCTGTCGCTACCTTCAACGAAACAGCCTCTCTCATCCAGAACCTTTCCATCACATACCAATCCTCTGACGCCCCACTCTGGACCATAGTAGGTCAATTAAGAGAGAAAGCCCTGGGCAACCTATATCACCTAGGACTCAGACACTTCATAGAACATGTCCTCCCATATGGTACTATTGCAGAAGTCATCACCACTCAACCTCATCACTGAGGAATGATGGGCTTACTTGTACAGATGACCATTATTCACCCCTTGCACTCCCCCATCATTAGTCAATTTCCTTATCCCTGTCTGTCCTTTTCATTCCCACTCCCCCACCGAAAACCAGGAGAACACACCCCCTGTTGCCACCAATTTCCACCCCCACCACACCCCTGCCAGCCTACAAGCTGCGGCCACACTCATGGACCTATCCAGGCACAACACATCCACCTGTCTCCCCACCCCACACCCAAGCACTGGCACCATCCTTTCTGATAATGGCACAACCACCAATTGGGACAAGATCCCCATGCCCCCTTCCACCAATCCCTCCTGCTGCAACAAATGTCATTGTCATGGACACCATACCTTTGATTGTCAACAATATTGATGTGACCACTGCCACCACCGAGCCCCAGGTCACACACACCGTTCTTGCCCCAATTGCCCCTGCCCTCAGTGTACCAACAACTGGGGAACTGACCCAGACCATGTCCCCACTATCAACCACCACAGTTGCGAAAAATGCAGTTCTCTTCATGGACATAATTGGGGATGTACTGACTACTATCATGGCTGGCAGGACACTTGGGGGGATGAAGACATCGACAACAATGAGGAAGTCACCTTCAATTAAAGTAAATCCAGTGGCTTTACCATACAAAGGGGGTAATGTTACGATCAGTGATATCCCCCTATCTTTTCTTTCTCTGTTACATAACAACCTCTCTCAGTCTTCTTTTGATTCTTTCGCTATGTGACACAGTAACATTAATATCCATTCACATTCTAGACTTTACCATGTCTATTTATGCTTACTATCTATATTTACTTAGAGATCCCCATTAGATTTCCTATGCATTCCCACTTGTGCAGCCTGTGCTATTTATTCTCTTTATTTTCTCATCATCACACATAGCCCCTGATCACACAGCACCTTTGCACAGATTAGCATAGCATTATACTTAGTGTCTGCAGCCTTATGGCTATCCACTGACTCATAGTGACTCAGTATGACTAGCACTACTTAGTATAAATACTGGACAACCATGTACAGTAGAAGCCAAGCAATTCCTACCTTAGGTTTTTGCCTTCACATCCCAGTCCTCCTCTGAGTTCATCCCTAAGTTGGCCTTAGTGCCTCCTCATCATTGTTTCTAGTCTTCCATCACCCAGAACCTCTGTGATCCTTCTGGGAGATCCTTGATGTCATCTGACATAACCTTGAACCTTCATCCACCAGAACCCTCGACCTTCATCTCTGGAGTCCCTGACTTATGTCAGTATGTTATCCTTGGCCCCTATCCTTGACCTAGGTGATTATCGTTAGGTCTATGCTTGTTCCTACCCAGGGCAAGTGTAACACTTCTGCTCTCTCATCCTTACCTGACCATTGGTCGATGTGGATTCAGTTCCACTCACCACACAGGTGAACCTCTGGGGTGCAGATTCAGTTCCACCCCTGGATGATTAACATTTGAGCTGTCCTGTGTGGATTAAGTTCCACAGGACACTCTGCAAAGTGAAAGCCAAGCAGAGCAGCCACTCTCCATCTCAAAAACAAGGGGAGACTATGTCTCTTGGGTCCACAAGCTCTGGATGTTCAGCGATGTGGTTCATTTTGCTCCCTTTTACTTTCATTTAAGGTTCCCATGCTAATGTCTATTCTCACCAGACTTCAACAATGTTGTTTTCCTCCCTTGCCACCATTACTAAGCTCAATGGTACCAACTATCATGCATGGTGTTCTCAAATGGACAACTATCTTCAGTCCATTGGAGTTTACTCCAGGATCATGAAGCTTTACTCCTCCATCCCTGTCACCATTGCCAAGATAAAGGACTTTGGCAGAAATGTTGTTACTCCTGCCTTCACTCCTGTGGCTGACGAAGTTCGCCATGCTGAGGAGAAGCAGGAGGATTGGGATAAGGACAATGACAAGGCCACTGGTGCCATCGCTTTCATCTGCAATCGTCATGTTTATGAGTGTGGCATCAATTTCAGTGACCACACCAAGAACATCCTCCTCAAACTTGAAAAAAGATTCAACAATCCCACCATCTCCTCTGCCATTACTGAGTTTAAGGCTCTTATGGGCCTTATCATCCCCAACAACAACTCACCTGTCTCAGCATTCTCCAAATTGGACATGCTTTTCTTGCACCTCTCCAACTTCAGTTACCCAGTCAATGACAAAATCAAGTTGTTGATCATGATTTCTAAGATCCTGAAGTACACAGACCATGTTGCCACTGCCATTGCTGCTGCCAAACCAGAGATGGACTCAAAGGGTGTTGTCACCAAGATGGTACCCACCATTGAGGAGATCTCCAGACAAGTAGAAGTGTCATGGCAAACATATATGCAGTGCCATTCCACAAAGGACTCTCAGCCTCAACAGGCCAACAAAGTCAGCACCATCAAATGGCAGCAGGGGGAACCCCAGTTCTCCCAGCAGCAACAGCAGCAGATGCAAGGTGGTTCCTCTTCCAAGGGGAATAACAACCAGAAGCAGCAGCATCACAATGGAAATTGCTCTGAAAAAGGCAAGGAAAAATGCAAGGAGAAGAAGAAGACCCAAAAGGAGAAGAAGCAGGCAGAGGCCACTCAGGCCTCAGCCTCCTTCACCTTTACCTCCACAACTGTCATCGTGCCTGCCACCACCACATTCACATTGCCCATCCCTGACCCCCACTGCTCCACACACACATCTGGCACAACCCACTATGGGCTGCCTGCATTTCCTCTAACCAAGGAAACCATCTCACTTGCATGATGCCTTGAGGTCCCTGCAACCTCCTCTACCATCCACAACCTCAAACCAGTTGTACAATGCCACTCCAAGTGCAGCCATACAAAGCAATCCCTCTCCAACCACCTCTCTGCCCCACTCTCCCAACAGATTGTGGAAGTCCCACTGGCTGTGACAACAGACATCATGGAGGTTGACAAGGAGGACACCATCAGTCTAGGTAAAGATGCCTATGACAAGTACATTGAAGACTTCTTTATGGAGTCCACATCTCAGTGCATATCCCCTTCCCCCTCTACATCAGGTACTGATGTGTGGTTAACTCTGCCTCAGGTAAATCATATATATACTTTTCCTGTAGTAGACAGTTCAAATACATCTGCTACCCATGAATTTGCACTGTGTGACAGTTGTAGTAAGAACAACAAAGGAAAGGAAAAAGCACACTCACATAAGGTTCCATCTGACATGTGGTTGCTTGATTCCAGAGCTTTAGCTCATTTTTCACCAGATCAATCCAACTTCATTGAATATCAAAAGTTCAACCAACCTCAATGGGCTTCCACTGCAAATGGCCAATCACCTATTATAGGTAGAGGCACTGTTTGCTACAGTATGGCAATCACATTGCCCACCTATCACCTGTCTTGCACATGCCCTCATGTGCTGTTTGACTCATGTCCATGGGCACACTATTGCAGAACCACTGCCTCACACTTTGAGCCAGATCCAGATATTTAACTATCTGGGATCAATGCTTTAAGGAAGCTTATCTGGAGTTCCACAGTCATGGTAGACAAACCATGTTTTGGCTTCATGCCAAACCCATCTTCCCTGATGATGTGCCTAAAAACATGTTGTCACTTGCCTTTGAGATCAAATATGAGCTCATGCACCAACATCTCAGGCATTCATCCCCTGATGTCATCAGGCATGCTAAAAAGCACCTGAAGGATTTTCCTGACATGAAGATCCCATCTAAAACTGGCCTCTGTCAAGGATGTCAGCTCAGCAAACAGCTGAATCATCCCTTTTCTCTTAGTGAGATGTGGGCAACTGCTCCCTTTGAGTTGATTCATTTGGACTTAAAGTCCTTCAAGGTAGCATCTTACTCAAAATATAAGTATGCAGTCATCTTTTATGATGACTTTACATCAATGGCCTGAACCACCTTGATAAGGTCCAAGGATCAAACACTCCAAGCAACCAAACAATGGTTTGTTTTCATCCACAATCAGTACAATGCCATGATAAAACACTGGCATTCCAATGCCAGAGGTGAATACACTTCTGGAGCATTCCAGGACTTCCTGAAGGACAATGGAGTGAATATCCAACAGTCTACCCCATATGCACACCAGCAGAACAGGCATGCAGAACATCTAATCTGCACATTAATGGACAAGGCACAGGCAATGCATTTACATGCTTGCCTACCTCCCTCCTATTGGGAATGGGCTCTGCTTCATGCAACCCATGTTTATAATCAGACCCCACAGTCCCATCTTTGGTGGGAAACCCCCCTGACATTACTTAAGGGGGAGAAACCCTCCATTGACCATTTACAGGTTTTCGGTTGTGGTGCCTATGTGCACATTCCAGCTGAACACCATTGCAGAAAACTACAGCCAAGATCGCAATTGATGATCTACTTGGGCATTGCCCCTGGTAGTGACTCAAATTTCATTTTTATGTCACCAAACAATGCTGTCATTACATCGGCACATGCAATCTTTGATGAGACTCTCTTCCTGAGATGCTCTCAATCTGCCCACACCATCCCCATTCAGGTCCACCTGAACCAACTCATACCCATGATGAGGTTCTGGACATTCCAGTTCCAGCTTCTGCCAGTTCCAATGAGAGTTCCAAGTTGGATACTACTTCCAGTGATGAGTCTGATGTGGTTCATTCTGCTCCTCATAGGGATTCACCCTCTCCTTCACCATCACTGAGCCCAAGATCATCAAGGTCCTCCTCACTTTCTCCTGCTCCTTGCACATGGACTCCCAGTCCAGCCCCTCCTCTGGTGATGCCTCCATCACACAGACCACCTCCTGCTGGTCCTCTGCCTATCCCAAGGCACAGTGAGCACTTGTGCAACCCCCCAACATGCCCCAGAAATATCTTCAGTGAGCATCATCACCCCTTGTGTCAGCTCCAGGACCTGGAGAGTGCTTCCCACTGGAAGGAATTGACTGGTGAAGCTGGCCTGTCCCATGTTCCAGATCCTGTTCCAGATTCACCTGCAGTCCCTGGTGAACTCCCCCCATCTCCTACTTCTGAGGATGATGTTGACTGTCTCACATGGGAAGGGGGAGATACTTTGGTTTCATTCCTTTGCAATCATGCTATTCCACATGATTCCACTTTTAGGGCATCCCCTAATTTACATCAGTGGACTTTCCACAACATCCAGAAGCTTCCTCTATCAAAGCAGAAGGATTGGCTTAAAGCCTGTGAAGACCAGCTACAAATGCTGAAGGACCACAAGGTCTATGAAGTTGTTCCATGCCCACAATACTGAAAGGTGATTAAAAACCATTGGATCTTCGATCAAAAGTCAGACAGTCATAAAAGAGCCCACCTGGTAGCCAAAGGCTTCTCCCAGGTTGAAGGGTTAGACTTTGACCAAGTCTTTTCCCCAGTTGTATGTTTTGAGACTGTGTGATGTATGTTCGCCCTCTCAGCCCTGGAAGGATTGCACATTTCTGGGTTAGACATATGCTCTGCATACCTATATGGTAAACTGGATGAGGAGATTTATATGAAATTTCCTGAAGGGTTCATGCCTTCTGATTCAAAAGGCAAAGTCCTCCACCTACTGCACACACTTTGTGGACTCAAGCAAGCTGGCTTAGCCTGGTGGAAAGTGCTTGATGCATCCATGGTGGAACTCAGCTTCAAACAGTTAAAAACCAATGCTGGACTTTTTATTTATCACAAAGGCAAAGACATCTGTCTAGCAATAGTCTATGTTGATGATGCCCTCTTCTGCAGACCAAACAAGATCTTTGTAGACAAGATCAAGGCTGCATTTATGAAGAAGTGGGAATGTTGTGATCTTGGAGAGCCATCTGCATTCCTCCAAATGAATATTTGTTGAGAAGGTCATAACATCTGAATCGACCAAAAGGATTACCTCAACAAGGTGCTTGAACAATGTGGCATGACCAATGCCAAATCCACACCTACCCCTCTCCCACAGGGTTATTACCCAGTGAAGAATGATGCACCAATCCAACATGAATTACAGACACATTTTCAGACTGTGATTGGCTCATTGCTGTATGTTATGATCAGCACCTGTCTGGACATCACATATGCCATTACCCAACTGGCATGCATGTCAGCCAATCCATCTCAGGAGCACCTAGATTGGACCCTGTATATCTGCCATTACCTTGTTGGCACTTGCAATTATGCACTCATTTACAATGGTGCCAGCAGCAAAGACTTAATTGCCTGTACAGATTCAGATTGGGTGCAGGACATTAATACTGCACATTCTCAAACCAGCTTCTATCTTAAGATGGCTGATGGTGTGTTTTTGTGGAATTCGCACTTACAAAAAACCACCACCATCTCTTCCACTGAAGCAGAATATATGGCTTTGAGTGATTGCTCTCACCAATGTGTGTGGATCCATGAGATGATGGGTGAGCTTGGCTATAAGCTGAAACCTATCCCCATCTGTGGCAATAACCAGGGTAGTTTATTTATCATGCAAAACTCTGTGACTGAAAAGCACAACAAACATATCTGGGTGAAATATCATTTCATTTGCAATGCAGTCATGGTCCACAAGCTAGTGGAGCTATTCTATATTCCTGGGACTGACAATCCCACCAATATGTTCACTAAGAACCTTGGACACATCAAGTTCAATGAATTCTGCTCCCAGCTTGGACTGGAGTTTAACTCCACCAAGTAAAAGTACTGCCCTCCATTTTTATGCTTTCGTATCTACTATATACTTAGCAAGGGGGAGTGTTGAACAGACTCTGTGTTCCATACATAGTAATTAGTTCACACATCACATGTATTTACATTCGGACTCAGCAGAGCTGAGTTCTAATCAATCTTTACTCAATACCATCATCACCAACATTACCAGGCATGTGAGAGACTCTGCTCCAAAGCTTGGTAACTTTTTCCTGTTCACTGACATCTCCAATCAGGTTCCATAGTTCATGGAGCTCAGAAACAAACTCCCAAACACTTTTCCCACACTGGAGGCAATCAGCTAATTTACAGTGTTGTTTGGTCTGGAAGTCAACTGGAAAACAACTATTGAACAACTCAAGGAAGAAATCATGGAGCTTCCATTGGTAAGGATCCCCTGCAACTTCTCAAATATAAAACTCATGCACCTTGCCAGTCAAGTAGTGTGACAACACGAAAACTTGTTTTTTCAGTAAAATGCATCCAGCCTCCACATACACTGCACCTTCAGTTAGGAACCAATGGAAGGCTCTCAAATCAGGCAACCCATCATACTTGGTAGGTGGAATTGGTTTCAGTTTCCCATAGCCTGATTTCTCCTTTTTTCTTGAGTGAGATTGCTTATGCAACTTTTGTCCAGATGATTGAGATCAAGACTTCCTTCATTTTCACAACTTACAATGATGGTGATGACTTGATCAGCTGTGCCAATATTGCTCTTCCGACTCATCTGATGAATCAGGGGAGTTATCCTCATCCAAGCCTAAAGTTGAAGACTGGTCATTATTGCTTGATGAGGAATGGGTTTCTTCACTTGAACTGGATGATGAAAAGTCATTGGGGTCAGATGGTTCCCCTCTTACCCACTTGATCCTTCCCAACACCTTCCCAATATAACTTGTCAGGGCAATCTGCTGTACTGGTTCCATGACCCTAGTATGTGATTGATGGGTAGGTCATTCTTTGTTTAGTGCTTTGCTAATTACTGACTTGATGGGGTTGTCAGTTTCCACAGTACAAATGGTCTTAGCCTTCTGATCAGTCTGGCTTTTCCTTTGTTTGTGTCACCTCGACCTCTCAGGGTCTGTGTTCTTATTGCTCATAGTATCCTGATCAGCAAACTTGTCCCAAGTTTTGCTCTGGTCACTCATTGTTTGATTGGGATCAGGTGAGTCCCCATCCATACTCCTTGTTATACAAGTCTTATTCCAATTTTCAAGTGCTGTTCTCTGAGCATTTTCATCTCGCTCTTGGTCACTTAGCAGGACTTCTCCCCAGTTAGCTGGATCAACCCCCTTTCCTTTTTGACTAGATCCTACAGGTTCATCTTCACTTTCTGACAAAGAACTGGACACACTGCCCTCTTGTATCTCAACAGAGTTCATTCACAGCCAGATCTGCCCTCAGTTGGCCTCTGTCAAGCTTAGCTCTGCCATGACTAACATGGCTTCCACTTGCTCATGCTTGTGACCAGTATCACTCTCAGAAGTGGGACTTGTGCACTGGTCACTGTGCATTTTCTGGGAAACAATATTCAAATTACGATGTGGATTGTAATCGACAGCATCAGGTGTGTATAATGCTCCAGGGAGCTGAGGTGAGGGAGATTTGGGAGTTGTGGGAGCAAGTCCTTCACTCTTGTCCTTGGTGGTAAGTGAGTTGGCACCATCTCCTTGTTTCAGAAGGAGGGCTCACTCATCCTCATTTCCAGCCAATGTTTCCACCAGGGTCAATGATCCATTGCTTCTGGCCAACTGGGGAGTCAGGGTCAGCAGTCCTTCCAGCATGTCCTTCTCAGGACATGCTGGGGCAGCAGTTGACTCTCCTACAGGACCAAGGACAGGATCAGAAAGGGGGCGAGTAGCTGAAGACTCACTAAGTGCTCAACACCTAGGTGTGTTGAGAACACAAGATTTACTTCAAAGCTGATATTTATGCATAGTTTGAAGATTCCAGACGAGTGAGTAACACCAGGGTTGGCCAAACTGTATGCCACTTGTCAGAGATAGAGAGAAAATAGGAATAGAAAAGAATAATGGATAAAAGACTAAAGATTTGCTTTGTGGGCATCAAAAAATATGTCATGGTTGGGTGACACTCAAAAAGGCTTTGGAATAGACATGATAAAAGTGATCATATTCCAAAGGAGCCTGTCCTCATAGCTACTCTAGCAGGTCCCTTAAATAGAGTAGAGTACTGTCATAGCTAGGCAACAGGGTAATGTCAATCAGTCACCTTGCCCTGTGAGGTGAGCCAGTTTACTCGAAGTGCGTATGGTAAGAAATTGTGTGATCAAATAGAAGGAAATCCAAGGATAGGCTTTGGTAAGACGTCCGAGGCGAGGGCTAGGGAATGGTCATAAGGCTGAACGTGTCAGTATTGGGATGGGGATGGGGAAGGTGAGAGCGCGGATAGAAGGGCTGTTTAAGGCAATGGCCTCGTGAGTGTGCGTATTTCCAGATGGGTTATTCGATGGGACCCTTTGATCTATTTGGGTCGCATCAGCCGTAGACTATCGATGTGATCGTGCTTGTAGTCCTATATCCTTACGAAAAGACCGATTAGAGTGTAATCGAGGGACTCCTGGAAGTTGGGTTGTTGTCATTACGTACACATGCTTTCGTGCTTCATGCGGTCATTGCGGTGCACTTGACTTTGGTTACCTTTGAGTCTTTGAATCCCCTCCTTCTCCTTCTCCTTCTTTCTCTCACCACAACCACCACCACGTCGCGCGTGCAGTCCTCACAGCGCACATCCAACATGACGACCAGCCTCCGGCTCCCAGACCTCTTGTCCTCTTGCAGCCAGTTTGCGTTACGGACCAACAAGCATTGTCGAGAGGTCTCGCGCGCGTCTGAAACGTGGCTGATCGATGCGGGCGTGAAGCTCGACACGATGGGGTGGGCCGCAGTTAAGCCGGGCTTGTTGGCGGCGGCGTGCCATCCGTGTGCGGATGCCACCCAACTCCGGTTCATAGCGGATCTTTGGGGGATATTGATGTGCCACCGAGAACGAATGGCGCTGGGTGGGGATGAGCCAGTAGCTGATGGGGATATCTTTGCACTGTGCGTCGTTCGCTTTCGATGTCGTTGCCGCCACGGACACCTCATTGTGTTTCCAGTCTCTCGGTTCGGTTGGCGCGCATCGCGTACAGGCACCCTCGGTGGTACATGGGGTTCATCAAATCGCAACGATCCTGTCTCGAGGCGAGGAGCCTGCTTGCTAAGAGCGCTGCGCGCGGGGTCGTCCCGGATCTCGAGTCGTATATTGAACATGGGCGCGAGGCGTCCGGGTTCCGGATGGCGCTCGACATGGTGCAGTACGCGGGGGACGTGGACGTCCCGGATGCCGTGCTGGGGGACGCGGTGTTTGCGAAGCTGCATGACCATGCGTGCGACATCGCCACCTGGTCTGTGGTGCGTGTCCGGTCTGTTTTTTTCTCTTTCGTCGCGTCGCGCTGACGCGGATGGCGAAAGGACATCGTTTCGTGTGTCAAGCGCGTCCCGCGGATACATGACGCCAACCTCGTGACGATTTTGATGCGGGAGCGGCACTTGCCGCTTGAATGTGCGCTGCTGTTGGCGGGGACGCTCGTCAAGCAGAGCGTGGACGCGTTCGTGGCGAGCGAGAAGGCGCTGTTGTCGGCGCCCGACGTCGCCGCTGATCGCGATGTCCGGCAGTACCTCGGTGGCCTGCGAGACTGGATCGCCGGGTTCGTGAATTGGTTGTACGAGACCGAGCTGTTTTTTGGAGACAAGGGGAATGAAGTGAGGGCGTTTGGATGGATTTTTGTACCTGTTGCACGGTGAGGTGTTGGGTGATGATTCTTGGACCTTTTTTTTCTTTCTTTTCATTGTAAGCTAAGATGCCGCACTGGGAGTTTCTTCATCAGCAGATTAAGCGAGTCGTTCAGCATCGAAATGGTGCCCCGTTTGGTTAGTTTGAAAAATGAGCTGACAAACCTACCAACTGGCTGAGGAGATTTCGGGCAGCCGGCCAGTCGGATGCATTCGCTATCGTGAACGTAACATTCCGTTCACTCGTTTTGAAGCGTTCATTTCCAACGGTTTGCAGATGTTGAATCTATTTCACCAAGCTAGTATTATCTATACATACGTAGACCTTATTTGAATGATACGCTATTTTGCACCATAAGTTAAAGTACTTGAGGCGATGCATCGAGGGCTGTGCAAGTTATGTAAGTTGGACGGGATAGAGCCTCTGTCCCAGGCTCGTACAGGTCGCCAAGTTGTTACGACGCCAACTCCAAAGGCAATCCTGCCGACGTCGCCCAGGTCAACCCCACAGCACCAACAATATGACCAAAGAGCATCCGGGACTCGGGTACGTGTCTCGCTCTGCGTGTACAACAAGCTAGGGCTGGGAACAGATGGGGTGAACACTACTGTGCGACGGGCGACGTTGCCGGCGCAAGTTTTGCTGCGCGAGCTAGCTGTGACGTACTCGATATGCTAGCGTGTCTCCCGTGCTCGAGGTGTGTCCTACCCGGGCTCGTCGCTGTCCATGACTGATCTCTCCCAGCTCGTCATGGAGCAGCGCAACTATGCACACATCACTGTTCGTCCCCGGCTCGGGTTTCGTCCGGCTCGCCTATGACCCCGCCAACATGAAGCTAGGTCCTCCCGACCGTGCTCGCCCCGTGCTGCGCATCTCACACTCAAATAGGCTTTGCTTCGAGTTGCCAAGCTAACAAGTTTTCGCACTACGTGCTCCCTCGTCCTACCCCATCTAGTCTCGTCCGCGTCGTTCTCCAAGTACCGCTACTGATCTAACGCAGGACCAACGCGATCAGATAATACACCATCAACCCCTACGTCCACTCATGCTGCAACGTGCCCTCTAAAGCCTTGTTGTTGCAACCAGTCCAGATACTGGACGACCCTGGGCTCGGTTTCCCCTTTGTCACATGTACTCCATTCCGTGCACCCATCCTATCTCACGCACATGTCGGACGACTTTGAAGAAATCTATGGCGCTGAGAACACGGATGCCCGCAAACCCCATACAGTGGGTCAACATGTTCGCCTGCTTTTTCGTCGATGCCGTTCATTCTTCTTTGTTTTATGGTGCGCGGAGAGGCCAAGAGGATAACTATCTCCACATCATCGACCACATTGTGTTCCTGTCGTTTCTCTCTTTTCTTTTGGACATGGATGCACTCTGACACTTTGAAAATAATACGACACATGATCCCTCGGTCGAGCCT